>JABUQX010016968.1:47500-70000 GCA_015478945.1 Trachelipus rathkii | reverse complement strand
TATGTAGAGAACTTATCGACTATATCGTCGTGCATTGACTGCAGTTGTCACACTCGCAGAGTTTGCTTAATAGCGCTGCGGGAGCGTGAAATATTTTTCTCGAAGCGGAAAAGAAAGAGAAGATGCCTTCCGCTAGTTTTCAGAATAATAAAATAAAATATGTAAGATTGAAGTCAGTAATTTTTTCAAGATCGATAAATTTTTTCATCGTCACATTAAATCATTAAGAAGATTATTATTCAAAAAAAAAACGTGCATTATAATAATTTCTTTTATATGCATTAGTTTTGGGAAAGGTCAGTGCATATACATATATCTTTTCACAAAAATTTTGGAGATGTTTTTTTAACCAATTTCTATAATAAAAATAATGAGGCTACACAACAGAGGCATAGCCTTTCTCATTAATTTAATTTCATTTTGCTCGAAAAACTCTCGAAATAATATTCCTCGATGAAAAATAATCTTTCATCAAGGTGAGACTAGAGAATTATTTTTATTAACATCGAGAATGTTCGAGGCTGAGTGTATTTCAAGAGTTGTCAAGTCTCTTTTCTAACTTAGATTTGCGAACAATTAATCAATAGATACTCTTTATAAAAGATAATAAATATATGCGTGTGGTTTCATTAAGAATGTGAAGGACGAATCATCCGGTATGTTGAAGATTATAAAAGAAACACTTGGAAATATACATTTATATGTAAGCGTTTATTTATTAAATAACTTTATACCGAGCTTGTATTTCAAGAAATTTTTAATATAAGTCAATTTTAGTCAAAAAGGGGATTATAATTATTTTAAATATATATTTTATTCTTTTCTACTTAAAGTTCGGCGATCCAGACAACAAAACATTTTTATTAGAATTTAATGTTAGTCGGATCAGCTATGAGGCGATATAACATTTCCTTTTTGTTTACTTAGATAAATTTTTTGTATACTTCAGGAAAATTAGATATGAAGTTTCTGTTTTTACTTTTATTTTCACGATAACATCCAAATTTTCTTTTGATATTTTGCACGATACACCTTTTTACTTAAATAATTTTTGTATACTCAAGAAGAAAATTTTTTTAAAAATTTCCAAAAAATTTTTTTTGGAAAATTTGTTCCAAGAAAAAAATCGCCAATGTACTTGTCTCGCGACGTATTATATCCATATTGCAAATCGAAATTATAGTATGCTTACTTGTCATAACTAAATGCATTGACATAATGTTTTCGATACTCGTCTCTTGAGTGACAATGATTCCTCACCGTTTTCCATTTTTTCTCGGACTACTTCAATACATTGTTTCTCTCAAGACATATTTTCTTTTATGCTCATATCACGCAGTAGTTTTACGCCAAACTTCATCACTCCCTCTTTCGTATAATATCGGGATATAATATAATTACACGCCATCGTGATACTTCTCTCGCTATTAGATTATACAATTTCAGACACACCCGCTTAACGATTTTTTGGGCATGTGTTTTGTCTTTGAGAAGAGTTAATGCTCGATCCATAGCCGACTCTAACATGGGAGTTCTCCACTCAATCGTCATGTTAAATTCGGTGCTCGCGTTAACCTTTTTTCAATCTTTGTTGTCATATGGGTAACCATTTGTTATTTTTTGATTCCTTTTTATTCCGTGTCTTCGCGGTTTTTCAAGTCATTGTTTCGTGTCAAGAAATAATAATGCGTAGTAACTCGGCTGTGATCTCTCGATATGCATTAATATACGTACACGTTTACTAATTTTATATATACTCAATACAACATTTCTTTAATTTAGTAGAAAAAAATAGTATGTACCTCGTCATAATACTCTCTATTTAAGAACATTAATTCAAGAATCTTCAAAATACAATAAGTGAAATAAACGGACGTAATTACCTGATTATCGATCTTGAAGCAGAGTCTCACTATCAAACTTAAGCTAACAGATTATATCAAGGTTCTTTTATAGTACTTCTTGGAGTTCATGTCAAATATATATTCTCTCTCTATTCATGAAATTTCCATTCCCTACTCACTCTATGGAAAAAAAGAATCACTTAAGGAGAGAGAAATTAGAAAGTCTAGGTTTTTAGGACCTTTACGACACAAGTGCTTTGGCACCGGGAAGTCTAGGGTGTAACTGAGAATTCACAAGCAATATCGGTTACAGTTCGAAATGTCACGACTCGAAGCGACTTCTAATATCTTATGGAGAAAGGTTAGCGAGCTCATGCGCTATAGGGACTCTATTATCTCATTAAAGTTATAGCTCCCTTGTACACAATTGTACTCAGATTCCTCTCGTCAATAATTTACTATCCTTTTTTTCAAAAATTACCGCAATCGCGTGCATCTAAAGTAATTCTCACCGTCTCTCATTCAAATTATCGTTACGCCAAAACAACTGTAAAACATAATGTAAGTTAGCTATTTAAAATTAGATTATACAGAAAAAAAATTATTCAATATTTATTATTATAGGTTGATATTATTATACTTCAGTTAATCTCCATTACTTAGAATCCTTCTTTACGACCTATGTTAGTTACCTGAGAAAACGACTAATTAATATATGGACTGTTTCATTTAAATGGTGATATGATATCAATAATAGTATAATACATAAAATTAAAATTAAAAATTTGATAGAGATATAAAAAATAGTCTTCAAATCATTAAAAATAAATAAACCATTTTATTATCATGCAATATACATATTATTTTATTATATCCAATCGTTAATATAGTATATATATAGATAGATAAAATTAAATTTTAATAACTAATATCTTCTAATATTTCACAGTATTCTGCCTAGAGGCTTATCATAAATCTGTATTGGATTAAATACTCTTGTACGATATGTAAAGCTGTGTTAAGACATCATATTTCTGTTACTTTCTTCATGTGCTTACCTCAATTATTTCTTAGAACACAGCTTATGCACAAGAAAACTCTTGTGTTACAGACATAGTCCTCTGAATTGTAAAACAGCTCCGAAAAATTCACAGATTAGTGGTCTGCACCTCTTACTTTTTATATAGTTTTCTGTATACATCTTCCATTCGCGGTCACGACAGCACGTCTTCGGTATTATTCCTCACCTTATGCTGAAAGTCCGTAAATGCGGGAATTCAGTTAGAAAAGTGTAGATCAGAGTGCCGAACATCTTGACGCTCTCGCGTCATAAAAATTATATTATTATTATTAAATTGACAATGTATTTTAAAACAATTACATTTGAACTGTTGAAACGTATTTGTTTACGATTATTAAGGGGTCTATCCGTTTAAAAATAGTCATTAGACATAGTTATATATATCAAGTAGATTTAACACTAGACCTGGTGTCTTCTTCTATTCTCGCTCACATGTGCTAGTAGGTAATCTTTGTTTCATTTCTCTCGATTCGCAATGTGATTTAGAACTTCGATGTCATTTAGGTCTTCGTGTTTTATAGAAAGAACAGTCTTCGTCACCAGTAATCTTAAGATGCTTTTTCTTCATGTAACTCTTGACTGACATTTCTCTCACGCGTGCATTTACTGTAAGACCTTGTCTGTACAAGAATACCAATAGTGTCCAAATAATTATTCGAACAAAAAACAGAATAAGTACTTAAAAAGTTGGGTGCTAATTCTGGCCTATATCTCGCGTTGAAATTTCAGCTATATCATCGAGTCGTCGTGGCAGGGTTATTAGTTTGTTATAGTCGAATTTTTGTTATACACAAGTATACTGTAGTAGAAATCAGATATATTTCCTTTATTGACAATCGGATAACAGTCTGAGAGTCGAAGTTGTCGGTTTAGCGCTTCTGTCGTCGTTCGTTCGCGCCAACGGAGCGTCGGGTACCGCATATACTCGTTCAAATACAACTTCTTCTTACCCTTTATGCATACTCTCTTCGCTAGCGATAGTGAATAATCCCTTTTATTATATTTCAATCTATAAATAACTAATATCAGTCTATCGAATTTGGTACAATGTATAGTATAAAACATTTTCTGCACAAATATATGTTCTGTACTCTCATATATAAGAAATAAAATAAACAATTTGTAAAATACGACAAGAATACAAAAATAAGACTACGAGTCGTAATCATTGCACGCGAACATGATATCAGTGAAGTTTCATACTCTTCCTCACAAATAAAACTCTCCAAATAGAGACTTCAAAAATATTAAAATGCATACTCCTGTCGTTTGATATGTCCGCGGATGCATCGAGCCTGTACGTGTGGTAATCTCGCAAAATTGACTCTATCATCGCAAAGGTAGACTTCAACGTAAGATAATATAACTCTTATCGGCAGAACATCATTTCTTCTCGCTCCATACATCTGCATCTCCATAGAGAAACTCACAAATAATCTCCGTGCAACGAGCCGAAGAAAGGTGTTTCTCGATCCCTCAGTCATTGCGAGGGGAATAATTTTAGCAGGAGACTCGCTGCTCATTGATCTCCCCACTCTGCTCACGAAGACTTGAGTGTGTAGCCGCTTCAATGTTTTTACGCACGTCCGTTATGAGTTGTCGCAAGAGCGTCCTCTTCATCCAGATGTAATCTCGCAAGATTCTATGATCTACTAATTATTCGTGTCCTGTGCCGATATAGCGTGTGTCTTAGTTGTGCGCATAGATTAATACTTATGTTTGATTTGAGCGTTCTATCGTTTCATAAAATGCACAACGTATCGATTTATAGTCCGTCGTTTTCATAGTCGATCTTAAATTTATGATCGTGTTCGATAACCCAACCGTATATGTGAGACAGTACAGACCGTAACGCAATCTGAATATTATAGAGACTAATGGGATACTCAGTCCCTTCAAGAAGATACCTGTCGTTATTCGACTTGAATCAGTGCATCCAGTAAATCGCTCATGTTCACGAATTATCCATTGGAGAATTTCTTTTGTTCACAATATGGGATCGTAGTAGTAGTGTGTCAGGGCTAGAAACCTTTTGCGCCTCCACAATCGTGTGAGAGAGGGTTTTCAAATCTAGTGATATAATTATACACGACATATACGGTGCGAGTAATACGAGATACGATAAATATATAACAATTAGTATTACTTAGTGTCATTGCTTTCAAAATGTTTTGGAATCTCTCAATTATTGTTACATCTGACATTTTAATTTTATTATGAGGCGCTAAGTAATAGTAATATTTACTCACTCATCTTGAGCTGTGTTACTGAAATTTCTTTTTGTTGTCTCTCTTATCTAACTTGAATTATATAAAATGAATTTCGTGAAATTACCGATAACCATTTCTTCCGATCTACTAAGTGTAATGTTTTTTAGAATAAGACAATCGTTAGACCAGGGAACTTTTTATAGCATGAGCCTTTTGAACATTTACTAATACGTTGATATAAAGACATATACTCAAAATCTCAGAAAACAACATAATTTGAAAGACACTTTTTGTATAATGTTATTACAGAATGTAACTTTTGATCACAAAACTATCTATCCGAAAAACTGCCTACACTATGAGAATATGTGGAGAGAATTAATAATATTGTGTTCGCGTGTTATGGCGGGCGAATTCATCATTGATTAATCTCTCAAAGCAAGTGATATAGTCTTCTGCTCCATAGAATAGCTAGAACACTAAATTTTACGGAAAAATCTTATAATAAAGAGACATAGACAAGTACAAAATCAAAAATCCCTCAAGTTATTATCAGAGAATAACGCGCTCTTAACTGTATCTACATGATAGATATAGATTCGATAGCATGATGAATTATGGTGACTTTTCGATAAGTGATCTACCAGCAAAATTGGTTTCGCTTCACGAAAACTATGAAATTAAATGCTGAGTGCTAGAAGACCGTTTATCTCGATGACTTTATTAGACACAATATGCCCTTGCATTATTCAATACGAAATTAATTTGCTTTTAGTCTCTCTATGAGATCTGATTAACTATATCTATGTGGCTCTTACTCTCTAATTATTCGCTCTCGCTCTTTTCTTTATCTGCGATGTTTTTATATAAACTGAACATATCTCTATCTAGTGTCTCTCATCCATAGTAGCTAACACCCTAGCTTTAAATAAGCTCTCTGATATAATAATAACTACAATGAGAGTCTCTATAGATAGTGCCACACTCGAGAATAGGAAGAAAATCTAGCAGATGGGTCCCATTAAGAGAGTTTTTGAGTCTTTCGCGAGGAATGGAACGCTGGGAGGTAAACATCATATGTTCTAAACCATTCACGAAACAAGATTAGTCGGACGGTGAAGGAAAACAAGAGCGTGATATTCTAATTACTGACATAATTTGTAACCTACGAAGTGTTTTTTTGACTAGCCGAGTTATTCTGCTGATAGTTATATACCTTTTACAGTTTGAGTCCTCCTAATAATAGTGGTTATTATGATTATATGACTATTCAATGTGTTAGTATTTATAAATAGATTCATATCTTCTGGATGTATAAAACTGAAGATAAAAAGCAATTCTAATTATATATAATTTCATATTCGTTAATGAATATAGATGGGATATATCTATAATAACTAAATAATTAATTAAAAGTCTTTCTTTAATCAAAATAAATATATATATATGAAGATAAAATTGGAATATATCTGCTAAAATGATTTATGCATTTATAGGATATGATAGATCATCGCATTGCCTTTTGAGGTAGTAATTTTTATAGATAGAGTTGATATTCGGCAAAAGCGCTTTTAATCGTCCTATTTGGTACAATGTATGCCAATATGCTCTATACTCCTTTTACAAAACAGTCTACCGTGAAGAGATCTCAAATAACTCTCCAAAATCATAGTTCTCGTGTAGTTCACGAATAAAACATGATATTTATCCAAAGATTATTTAAATTCTGCAAGGCGAGTCTTCTAGGCTCTTCTTACTCGAACACACAAGCAAGGCATACTCGACTAACGTTTATTCCGTAGAGTTATCTCTCTGCCAACGAGACGAGAACCTAGTGCACGATATCGAGTTCAATAAAATCCAATGTGCTAGATATAAAACAATATCATTGTATATGAAAGATTTCTCTAACCCTAATGAACATAAGAATTGGCGAAATTGATATTTCTATACATATCAACTAAATGAATGCTTCTTTTTTGTATTTGAATACGTGCTGGTAGCTGTGATAGCTTTCGAAATATGCTACTCCTCTAGGGATACATTATGAACAGAATATTCTCTTTCAGTATTTTTGATATTTCAATTAAGGTTAAACTAAAAGCAGTCTCCATGAGATACAGTACCTTACGACTGATATTATATTTTACTCAATCCAGCATAGCACAATCTAGTTTACAATCATTTCGAATTAGTCGTTTTACAATAGATAACCGATCTGTATGATTAATTTGATATCTGTATTACATGATTGTATTAAACACTAGAACTGCCAATTATTTGCATTTATTATCTCATATCGTTTTTAAAAAAAAAAATGTGTTCTAGTAATATTATATGAAACTGAAAGTAATTGATACTCAGAGGCAAGGATATGTTATAAATTGTGGTGTGGATATATAACCTTTTGTAGAGAGATAAGGTCTTAGAAGATATTTCATTTAATCTCTTCTGTTCGAATTTTCCATCTTCTGTGACGTAGTTCCCATAAAATGATATCGTTCAGTTAGGGTGAGAGCTATACCTGGTATAGTACATATTTTATACTGGTAGTATAATATTAACACCATATATGTATACTATGACTATTATAGGTTAACACATCGTACATATATTATAATCTCTTTTCGCAATCCTCGACATAGTGCTAAATGTAGAGCTTTTCGCGACACCTCGCAGTTATCAAGTGTATTTTGGTAGGTTTTATTTATAGTGTGGGGAACGATGCGCTTTTGCGAGGCACCTATTAAGAAATTAGAAATGGGGGGGTAATTACTCTTGGTATTGCTTTACGTAATGGACAGCTAGTTACGGTGTGACGACAAATCCCATATGCTATGGCTATTGAGATATTTACGCGTTTAAAAACTCTCTCTAACATACCTCGATACAATACTATCTATAACTCCGGAAGTTCATCAGTGAAGAAACGGATGTAATACTTCTGCTTTCCGTATTTCTTTCTCAATAAATTATTTTGTCGAACAAAACTATAAGGAAATCGTCAGCATTATTAAAATTACTTAACATAGAGACGAAAGTTTATTAATATCAGCGGCACCATCGCAATGGAGTTTCCCAATCACGTAGTGGAAAAAATTTGGGGAGGTACGAATTCGTCGAATATTTCTTCTGGTTGTCGATTTCTACCGCACTATTAAATTACGTTAATTTTTTCGTAAGAACATATATATTGTCGCATTATTTCTATGTGAGTGTGATTTTGATCACATAAAGCCACTTAATTTATTGTGGCGAAATGTCGAGTGATTTTTGTGCGTATTAGATAATACTCGCGCATATATACTCGACGAAAAACTAGTAATATGCGCTTACATTCGTAGATACTCAAATCCACCTTCAGTTTTTTTCGAAGCTTCAATGAGTACGGTCAAACAGCTTAGCACTTTTTTACCCAACATACAAGTGTCCAATAATGCGCGTCTTCATACGATTAGTGTTTATAAGATTTCGAACTTCATTTATTTTAAGTAAACTCATTGATGGAAATTGCCACATAATTTCCATACTATTGTTTCGTTTATAGAACTCAATATTAACAGATGAATTCAGTTTATAAACGATGCGAGGATCTCTCTTGAAAGATATGCGTTTTTCTAATTTGTTAGAATGTCATTCGCTAATTTACCTATATTACTTACTACAATGCTATGTGCCTCCTCCGGATCGAGGTGCTTATGGTGATTTCTATTGTTACTCGAATGTCTTAGTCTGAAGGTGATCGTATTTACTATATTATTCTAAACAAAGACATTTAAAAACTGACTTGAAAGCTATAATGCTCCATTTATATATTTTGAAAGCTTAATTGATTATTGAGAAATTATTATAATATTCATGTTTAATTTTATATATAAAAAATTTCGAATTTGGAGAAGTCGTCGTGGTCGCGCAGAATGCTAGTTGTCTTAGATATAATTTCTATGATATAAGTCAATTAGATACGAAATAAAGAATGGTGATGTTTTTCTGCTTCGATGTAAGATCTCAGTTGTAATATTTGTATGAAGGGTTTCTCTGTAAACCTCGAAGGAGTGTCGTGAGGCATATGACAAGATCATAAGTTCTTATGACTCTTTGTAAATTGCTCGTAGAGAACCCATTGTAATAATTAACTGCTTTAATAACTTTTCGACCCTCTTTTTAGCAGCCGCTGAGAAACTCCCAATCGCTATAGTTTAAAACAATTGTTCGCTGTTCTTGGGCTGACCACTATACGTCTCGCTCAATGTCCGTTAGTGGAATCATTGATTCGGCCGTACAGCAACTTGTACGGATTTTTTATCTCTGTTGTGGTTCTGATCTCATTCAAATTAAAAGACTAGATAGATCATTTGCGTCTGATAGGATTTTATATTCTACCCGGATATGTACCAGAAATCCCTATACTTTGATCAACAAAAAAAGTCAAGGTGGATCATCTCTCTTTCTTGTCTATAGCCCAAGTGAGTTAGTCTTTTCATAAAAACAAAAATATACTTTAATCATATCAAATCAAACGAGAACGATTTTTCCTCTCAATCGCCTCGATACAACATATGATGTGGTTAACTCCTGCAAGGTGCGATGTGTTGCCCAACATACAAAGTGCTACGTATTGCGAATCTCAGTGAACAGATAAATTTTGTCAGTGATATTCTTCTCTCTCTTCTTACTTTCCTTCTTCTCCATATCGAGTTATTCGTCGTCGAATTCGGGGACTTGTATAAAATTGCTAGAAATATTAGAAGGATAGGAGACTTAACGCGCTGATGGCCTCTAGAGTGGAGTCTTTTGTAATTTATTATTCTTTTAACCAGATACAAATATACGATATTTGATACCCCACATGAGATAGTATAAGACTCCTATCTACTATTAGGCGATATATAACTCTCATTATAATAATCCACTGGTCGAGACGCTATGCGTCGGACTATGGTTATTCTTCGAGAGAAATGCAATGTGATCGATACTGCTTAGGTAATAAACAGGTTCGTGTTCGCGAAATGCAGATATAGAGACGGACGTTTTAAACGATGCACGTTACCTAAATGATAAAATATATAAGTATTTTGATGTGCCTTTTTCATTATAGTAGAGAGCTCAAATCGAAGAATGAGGCTTAAATAGATTGTGTAACAAAATTATTATAATTGCAGTTGAGGAATTATTTTTTTATAGTGTTGAATCTTATTATTCTTATTTATATAAAAACAATACTAATTTTTATATTTATTATACTTCTGGTCTCGGATTGAAATTCCAAGTAAAAATTTCAAACATTGCGTTATTAATTAAAAATATTATATTTTATTTAATGGCGAATATATTAATTTGCACGAAACGAGAATCAAGCGACTAGATTTCCGACTCGCAAAATACAGGGGACATATCTCGCATAGTGTATCCTCTACTCTAAAAAAATATTTCCAATGTGCTTACTGCTGTGTTCTTATAGACTCATAGCAACGATGCCTCACCTCGCTCGTTCACAGACAGCACGATATTTCGGGATTGAACAAATCGTTTAACTACGCTGACACCTTACCATATATTAAACGACTCGGTATTCATTCATAAATTCCTTTCATTTTCCTTTCCAGTTCTTCTTAAGATAGGTGATGAGGGACTTGGAGAAGATTCCATTTGTAATACGTCATCACTCGATGAGTACATAAATATTTCTTGCTATGATCCTAATACGTTTTTATATATTTATCTCGGTATTTTTTAAATTTTATATTCTAAAAATAAGGCATGATCGGATCAATCGAGAGCCCAGTATTCTTCTGAATCATGTCTAGTGGCAAAACTGGTTTAATTTTCCAAAAGTATTTTTAAGTTAATTGTATCTAAACTCTTAAAATTTACTTTAACGGACAAAAACGGACAAAAGTTTAGGATATATAGATTCTCACAGACAATTCAATCTGGAGTGAATTCTGGATTAAGTAATTCAAAAATTTTAGAAAGAACTATATTGACAAGCTACTCATAAGCAGCGTCTAGTTAATAATGATAATTTCATCCCGTTGATCATTAATACTAATTAGATTATAGGTCTGTACAGAGACGGAGTGATATTTCACGACTTTGACAGAAGTTGATAATGTAAGGCGGTGGAAAATATATTCATTACATAGTAATCTCAATAAAGCAATAATAGTAAGAGACTTATAGTTATAAAGTAACTTTATGTTAGGTCTCGATTTGTATTTAGAGTCTACTCTTACCATATTACAAAACAAATAGCTCTCGCGCGTTTTGTTTGTGTTTTGGCGAGTGAATAATTGTAGTTGCTATTGTTTACAAAACGTCAATCACCGGATGAGCAATTACGCTCACTCACTTATTCCTAATAGATTTAAGACAGTTGTGTGAAACAATGTGTCGTGATATTAAATATTCTTTTTCCCTCTCTCTTCCTTAGTCATCATCATAATCATATGAATTTTTTGTTCTCTCAACAATTGCAATGATTATAATGAATATAATCTGAGTACAACAACAGGTTTTATCCGCACGTGCTCAGCATGTCAAAAAATAAAACAGTACCAGGTATAAGCCTATGTACTGCCTTTTTAAAGAATGAGAAAAGTTGACAATTGGAAAATTTTAGTTGCAAATCGCTTTCATTACCATTAGCCTTAAATTGACGATAGGAAAGAATAAAAACACAAAGTAAACATATGTTCTTTTTCGTGTTTACTAATTGAACTGCTAGGCTTTCAGGATATATTTGGTTTGAGATATCTATCTTTGTTTAAAGAAACGTAACCAAAATGCAACCAAACCAAATTATACCCGTCTTCTGAACCATAAGTGCTGACCATAGGTTGTAGTTTTCCTTTGGATCCGGTCTTTCTCTATCAGTTAATTCAAATTCATTGAAACGTGGGA
Source organism: Trachelipus rathkii (assembly GCA_015478945.1). Classification (NCBI taxonomy): domain Eukaryota; kingdom Metazoa; phylum Arthropoda; class Malacostraca; order Isopoda; family Trachelipodidae; genus Trachelipus; species Trachelipus rathkii. The sequence goes on along the minus strand of JABUQX010016968.1, from coordinate 57,962 downwards.
ACTTCTGAAAAGTCATATTGTATTATGTTCCATCGGATGATGGAATTTCCACAAATATCGGTTATTGGTTATAATAAAGTTTTATGAAAGGTTGATCGATAGTTGCTATGTGGTCAAGATTATCGCAAGTTCGGATGTAGTCTAATAAATTAGTTTCTATTTTCTGTATGATCCATTTTATCTTCAGTTTTCAAATAGATATGCAAATAATTCATCCTAAAAGGTGACGTAGACTTAATAACAGAACTAATCTAACATATTTTATTCCATATTTATTACTATAATAATAATAATAATTTATATTCTTTGTTATAAAGTATATATATATATTATAATATACATTATATATATATATCTTATTTATATATATATATATAGTATAATATATATATTATATATATATTACCTGTATAATATATTTATATATATTATATAGTATATATATATATATAAAGTATATAGATATATATATATATATATATATAAATTGTTAAAGAGTGAAAGGCAAAAAAAAAATTATTTAAAATTGATGTAATCTCAGTTCTATCAAAGCTTCTATCAAAGTTTTATCAAAGCTCAACATTTACATCTTTTCTATCAAAGCTTATCATTAATATACCTTCTATCAATGCTTGAGGTGTATATCTCTTACATTAACGATCAACATTTACATATATTCTCTAAAACTTAAAACCTTATTTTACCAACATCTTTTATGTTTAAATAATAAGAAATCAAAAAAATGAAAAACAACTAACAAATTATTGTCGTTAACATCTCTTTTGTCTATGCTCAAAATTTAAATCTTTTCTATCAAAGCTCAATATATATACATCTTTTTTTATCAAAATAACAATTACATTTGTTTAAACTTTACATCTCTTCTAGCAAAGTTCAAAATTTTAATACCTTCTATCAAAGATCAACATTAACATCTCTTCTATCAAAGCTCAACTTTAGCATCAATTCTCAAAGCTCAATATTTATACCTCTTCCATCAAAAATAAATAAATAAATAAATAAATAAATAAATAAATAAATAAATAAATAAATAAATAAATGAAATAAATAAATATAAAATAAAAATATTACAAAAATAAAGGCAAAATATTGCCATTAAGCATCGCTTCTTTCAAAATAATTCATTTATGTTTATATTGATTTCTATCTAATAGTTTATTGTATCTGTTTTTCATTCTCTTATCGAAATCTAATACACTTAATTAATTTGTTCTGTTTATCAAGATGCTCAAAGATCTGGTACATCTTTTGATATAAAGCTCATCATTTATTTTCTTTTACATGTCTACTTAATTACCATTTTAAATACTTGTTTCTTTAAGTCCAATAATTTTTACATATCTTTCTGTTGTAGTCTAAATTTACAGCGAGCTTTCTATCTTTACAGCCTAAGATTTATATTTGCTAGGTGCTATTAATGCAGATTTACTTCGTTCTTGTTATCATAGGTCATATCTTCAGTGGGCGTTATAATAGCTCTATTATGTATTCATAAAATAGATAATTAATATATTTATATAATTAATTGTTTGCAAAATTATATAAATATTATATTAGATATCACAATAATAGTCTAAAGAAAATCAAAATCACAAAAAAATATTCAATCAATAATAATATAATAATAATAATGAATAATTAATAATGAATGAATAATAATAATAATAATATTAATAATAATATATAATAAGAATGAATAAAATTGAATAATATATAATATAACTATAATAAAATATTTAATCTAAAATATAATAATAATAATAATTAATAATATGAATATGAATAAAAATAATAAATAATAAGAATAATAATAATAATAATGAATAATATAATCATAATAAGAATAATAAAATAATAATAAACATTCAAAATCTTTATATTTTAGTAACATAAGTATATAAATTATTTATAAATTTAGTTCAAATTCCAAACTAGTATTTATTTTAAAAAAATTTTTTGTGCTTTATAATCAAAAAAAATTAATCCAATGCGAGTTATTAATATTATTATTATTATTATTATTATTATTATTATTATTATTTTTACATATATTAGTTATTTATTATTAATTATTATATATTATATTATTATTTATATTATTATTAGTTATATTATATTATTATTTTTTTATCTATATTATTATTAGTAGTGAGTAGTAGAGTAGTAGTAGTAGTAGAGTATAGTAGTAGTAGTAATAGTAGTAGTAGTAGTAGTAGCAGCAGCTCAAAATTATTGTCATTATTATTATTTTATTTGCAGAAGTTAAGAAGTATTATTTTTATTATTTTTATTATTATTATGTATTATTATTATTATATTATATTATTATGATTATTTATTTTAATATTTATTATTTATTTATTATTATTATTTATGTATTATTAGTATTATTATTAATTTTTCTAAGTTTTTAGGTTATCTTTCATCAGCTATTTACGCTTGAGAGATATTGCTTTAAAAAACTCGTTTAAAAGACATATTTTTTTTTTTAATTTTATTTAATATTTTTTTATAGTTAAAATTAGACCAATAATTCATTATCATCATGCTATGTAAATTTATTAGAGGCAAAGTTAATTTTCTTATTGTGTCATAAAATTATTATTTATATAATGTATATTAGTTCATCATTAAGTATTATATATAGTATATTATTTTTAAACTTTAATTTATATGATATATTTTTATATGTTATTAATAATTATATAGTAGTATATATATTAGGTATATTATATAATCTATTATAATATATAGTGTCATGTATTAGTATATGTATATATATATATTATATATTGAGTTAATAAATATTAGTGTATATATATTAGTTTAGGGTATATTTATATGGTATATATATTAGTAATATAGTATATTATTATATATAAAGTATATATGTATATATAATTATTGTAGTATTATAGCATCAATCTTTCATATATTACTATGGTTGTCATAGGGTATTTAATAGTCTGGGGTGGTAATTTTTATATATTATGTATATATTAGATAGGTTTATTATATAGTATTAATAGTATAATATATTATATATATGATATATTATATATATATTATATAATATATAAATAATATATATAATAATATATTATATTTATGTAATATATATATAGGTCAATATAGTACTATTATATATATATATATATAAATAGTATTAATATATATATATATATATCTATATATATATATAATAGTATATATAATATATAATATATAGATATATATAATATTTATGATATCAATATGATAATATATATATAAATATATATAGTATATAATTATATATATTATGATATATGATAATATTATGATTATTAGTATTATAATTATATATTAGTATATATATATGTATTATAGTATTATATATATAGTATATACTTATACTATATATATATAATATATATATATATTATATATATATATATATATATGATAAATTATATATATATATATAACTATATATTATTTTACATATATTACATATTTATAATATACATATATATTATGTATATATATATTATACTATAATAATATAGTAGTAATATATATTATATATATATACTATTAGTATACTTATAATATTATATATAGTTATAATTATATATTATAATATTTATATATCAATAGAATATTTATATTATAATCTATAATTATATATAAATAGCTATATATTATTATTATATATATCTATCTAATAATATATATATATTATTAGTAATATATTATATATATATATATAAATTAATAATTTATATTAAAATATATATTTAATAATATAATATACTATATTATACTATATATATACGTAAGCACGTAATACAAATATTATCACATCATCTCTGTTTCGATAGGATTATAATAATATATTATATATATATATTTAATTTAATATATATATATTTATATATATAGATATATGATATAATAAATATATAGTAATTATCTATAATATATATATGTATATATTATATTAATATATAGATAATATATATCATATATATAATATTATAATGTAATATATATTATAGATATAATGATATATATATTATAATATTTAATATATATATTAAATATATAGTATGATATATATATATATATATATAAATTATATATATTATATATAATTATAGTTCTATATTATATTATATATAATATTATATATATTTATAATATATGATATATATACTATGATATATATATATATTAGGAATGAAGTCGATGCGATGGCGATATACATACTATCCGTATTTCACAAGTCACTCAATTGACAGAGTAGGTATCGTCTGAACAATTATATCTATAACAGATAGGCTGAGGAACGGAGCCTATTTAGATAGGGATCGGGTAATAACTATCACACTATAGAAATGATAATTATTGATAAAACAGGTATATAGTATAGATATACATATTTTATAATATATCATAATATAATATATATATATAAATATTAATATATATACTATATATATAGTATTTTATTATATACATAATATATATAAAATATAATATTTATATATATTATATACATATATAATATATATTATATTGATATATATTATATAATATATATATAAATATATATATATTATATAAGTTAAGTATATATATATAAATATTATAATATATTATATATATAATATATATAAATAATTGTCTATAATCATATATAATATATATAATATATATTATCAATATATATAGATATATACATAAGTATATGTAATATATAATTATATATATTTATATATATATTATATATATATATATATATAGAAAACTATACTATATAGTATAGTAATATATATATATATATGATAATATATTATAATATAATATTATATATATATACTGCATAATGTGTATGTGTGTTCATGTGTACATATAGCAAAGCTTTGTATAATCTTTTAAATCGTCTGAGATTAGTTTTAATGATTTTGTTATCCTTTCTTTATATGACGAACAGTTAAACAAAAATCTTAATAATAAATATTCGTCAGTATTTATCCTAGATTTACATTAATAATTTTAATTCTTTTTATTAATTTTGGGTTTATTTATATTATTTATTTATTTGTTTATTTATTTATTTATTTATTTATTTATTAATTTATTTGTTTGTCTGTTTATTTATTTTTTTTTATTTAGTTTTTACTTTCTTGGTTGTTAAGAAGATTTGGAGCTTCTTTCTAAAATTTTCAGTGTTACTTTTTACTATTCATTTACTATATATTAACGTGAGCCGGAGCGCGGAGCCGGAGCCGGAGCCGGAGCCGGAGCCGGAGCCGGAGCCGGAGCGGGAGCCGCAGAGAGCCGGAATTTTTTTAAAATATAGAATAAAGGGATTCTGAGCCGAACACGGAGTTGAAATTTTTATTTAGGTGGAGCCGAAGTCGGTGCCGGAGCCAAGTAAAATAATCCTCCGCACCGCAATCCTGATTAAAATAACCTCAATATCCCTTTTATATTAACATTTGTCTATCGTATTTACTGGTTTTCAATAAAGCCTATTATTAAATATATTAATATTAAATAAATAAATAAATAAATAAATAAATAAATAAATAATTAAATAAATAAATTATTAAATTTATTAATTCCATTAATTAAAAAGACAACAAACATTTCAGATATTTAACAAGTAAATTTACTCACATTAAAGACTTTTATACGAGCGCTTAAAACGCAGCGTCGCATCGCGTCGCGTCGTGTCGCGTCGCGTCGTGTCGTGTCGCGTCGTGTCGCGTCGTGTCGCGTCGTGTCGTGTCGTGTCGCGTCGTGTCGCGTCGTGTCGTGTCGTGTCGCGTCGTGTCGCGTCGTGTCGTGTCTACATGGGAAATTAGCTAGCCGTACACTAGCGAGTTTTGTATATATATATATATATATATATATATATATATATATATATATATATATATATATATATTTTATATTATAATGTTATATATATTTATGTAGATAAATATGTGTAACATAGATATAGGTATATATATATATATATATATATATATATATATATCTGTCATATTATATATATATATATATATATAATATATACAAATATATATATATATAATATATATATATATATATATATATTAAAATAAAATGAAATTAAAACTAATATTGAAATTAAAAATGTAATAAAAATTTTTGTTACTCCACAAATTTAAATATAATTTGGAATATCTTAAAATTCGAACACAAATTAACCTTTATATATATAATATATATATATATAATATATATATACTATAATATATAATATAATATATATATATATAATATATATAAATTTATAATATATATATATATATATTAAAAATGAAAGTTCTATAACAACTTTCTAGTTGGTGTATAACATAGTTTATTCACATTAGAAGATTGATGACAGATATGAAACATATATAAGAGCTTTATTATTATTATTATTATTATTATTATTATTATTATTATTATTATTATTATTATTATTATTATTATTATTATTATTATTATTATTATTATTATTATTATTATTATTATTATTATTATTATTATTATTAATTATTAATCTTAGCTCACAACGAAGAAATACCGTTGGTTGGAGTTAGAATCTGCATCATTATCTTATCATTATCATTTTCATTATAATTATAATTATAATTATAATTATAATTATAATTATAATTATAATTATAATTATCATTATCATTATCATTATCATTATCATTATCATTATCATTATCATTATCATTATCATTATTATTATTATTATTATTATTATTATTTAAATCAACGTCAATTTTAACATACTTTTTGCAAGTTCTTTCTATTCTTCTCAATAATTCTTTGTTTTTAGAGGAAAATTTATGAAGGACTATTAAAGGAAAAAAAAGGAGTTAAAAGTTAAAAAAGAAATATTGTACCAATATTGCGCCCGTATACTTCAGGCGTGATCACGGTTAACTAACTATTTATAATGCAGTTTACAAAAATAAATTTCTTAATACAAAAAAATATTCAATTATTTTAAATTAAATGTGAAGTTTAAAAACATAATTTCGATTAAAAATCAAAAAACACATTATTTAGCAAATACAGCTATTATCATGGATACTAAGTGAACCTACAAAACACTCAAATATTCAAAAAACATTCAAGTATTCATTCATTTCGTTAAATTTCACATTGATATATGGCTTAAGTTTTTAATAAAAGAGATTCTGCTATACGAAGATAATTGAAATTTCCAAATTGAAATAAGATTTTAAAACATCTTACAATTTCAACTGTAGGAATGGATTTGTGTTCCGTTGTGTGATGCTCCCATATTTTACTTGGTTTATACCTGTATCGCATAATTCGGGTTCTTATTTGTGCATCCCACATAAAAGGAATTACATGATACCTCTTTGCAATTAAATTAATACACAACATAACTTCTGTAATCCTCCGAACAATGACCACGGATACTAAAATATGACCCTCGTCACTTAGGTTAGGTTAGGTTAGGTTAGGTTAGGTTAGGTTAGGTTAGGTTAGGTTAGGTTAGGTTAGGCTATGCCAGATTAGGTTATGTTATGTTTTTACTGAATTAACATGTTTATTAAAATTAAACATAACTGTTAAGGAATTTTAACGTAAATTTTAACCTAAATTTTTTTTTTTTTTGAAATTAAGTAAATTTTTTTCATTTGGAAGCGTTGCATGTGTAGTTTATCGAAAAATCGATAATCGTTAAAAATCGACGTTTTTACAATACGTTAAACTCAACAATTACCCAATAATAATAATAATAATAATAATAATAAATAATAATAAAATATAATAATAATAATAATAATAATAATAAATAATAATAATAATAATAATAATAATAATATAATAATAATAATAATAATAATAAATAATAATAATTAAAATAATAATAATCAATAATAAAAAAGAATATAATAACTTAGAAGAAAAGGGATAATAAAAAATATATTATAATAATAATAATAATAATAATAATAATAATAATAATAATAATAATAATAATAATAATAATAATAATAATAATAATAATAATAATAATAATAATAATAATAATAATAATAATAATAATAATAATAATAATAATAATAATAATAATAAAATTGAAAAGAATAATAAATAATAATAATAATAATAATAATAATAATAATAATTATTAAAAGGTATTATTTTTAATTAGAATTATAATATAATATAATATAATAATATAATAATAATACTAAATAATTATAATAATAATAAAAATAATAATATATATAATAATAATAATATAAAATAATAATTTAATTACAATAATAATAATTTAATAATAATAATCCATAATAATAATAATAATATATAATAATAATAATAATAATAATAATAATAATAATATAATAATAATAATAATAATAAGATGAATAATAATAATAATAATAATAATAATATAATAATAATAATAATAATAATAATAATAATAATTAATAATAATAATAATAATAATAATAATAATAATAATAATAATAATAATAAATAATAATAATAATGATATCGGAAATTAATAATAATAATAATAATAATAATAATAATAATAATAATAATAATAATAATAATAATAATAATAATAATAATAATAATAATAATAATAATAATAATAATAATATAATAATAATAATAATAATAGGTCAACGACCCCGACCAATAATTTTGTGCGCATTTCGTAAATTGTAAAGAGAAAAAAAATTAAATTTGTTTTTAATTTTGAGGAGAAACAAAACTTTTTGGTGGTGTTTATATTTTAATTTAATTTTAATTTATTTTAATTTGTTATTTCAGTTTATGTTTATCTACAATATTTTTAAAATTCATTATTTTGTTATATCTGAAACTCCAAACATTTTGCATACAAAAAAAATTAGCTGACAAACGACGAATCTTTATATATATATATATATATATATATATATATATATATATATATATATATATATAATATATATATTATATATATATATATAATATATATATATATATATGAAATATATAATATATAATATAATTATATATAATATATATATATATATATATATATATATATATATATAATACTAATATATATTATATATATATATTATATATATAACATACCTATAAAATATATGAATAAAATAAAAAGAAAAAAATTATAATATTTAATAAAAAAAAGAAATATATATATATAATATTTATATATATATATATATATATATATATAATATATATATATATATATATAACTAATATTTATATATATAATATATATATATATATATATATTTATATAAATAGTATTTAGCCATTTGTATGTTTAATAACGTCAATTCACATATATGCCATACACGTTCAATGGCCTTATTCTCTTTGTGAATAAGAAATAGAATTCGGATCATTTGTCTAATTACAAAAGCTTCTTCTCGCAGGAAATTGGTAAGCGTAATATTGAAGTAGAATAAGATAAACAAATGATTTATAAGATATTTAGCGTTAGGGTTGGTGGTCGGAGGTGGAGTGTGGTGCTCTGCGTGCTCATTTTATTGGGGTGTGATTGTGATGCTAGGTATACGCTCATTTTAGTGCGATGCGGTACACAATTTCATGTTAATTGCATTTACGTTATAGTAGTTTTAAATATATATATATATATATAGGTGAGGTGCGGAAAAAAATTTGCTCTTGATGCGGTGGTGGTGTATGCCCTCCTGGTGCGGTACGGTACGGTGCAGTGCGGTGCGGTGGGGTGGGGTGAGGTGTTAAAATTTTTGGAGCTGGACAAATAGTATTATTTTGCATGACAGCAAATTGAAGATAAATTATTTCAGGAAATGGAAAAAAAAAAAAAAAAAAAAAAAAAAAAAAAAAAAAAAAAAAAAAATATATTTGTTTAAAGAAAAAAGTTTCTGCTCAGTGTTTAATTTGGCTTGGGTGCTTATATATTATATATATATATTTATATATTAGTATGTGCAGATATATATATATATATATAATATATATACTATATATATATATATAATATATATAATATATATATATATATATATATATATACTATATATAAATATATATAATAATATATATATATAATTATATAATATATAATATATATATATATATTATATATATATATATAATAATCATATATATATATATATATATATATATAATATTATATTATATTATTATATATATATTAGTGATGGCCTCCAGATGTCATTTTTTTTCGCATCCGCGAATGGCTGATGCGGATGCGGATGTTTGATTTAACATCCGCGGATGCGGATGTTAAAATATATAAAATATTTATATATATTATAATTATATATATATATATATATATTATATATATTATATATATATATATTAATTATATATATTATATATATTATATATATAT
>JABUQX010016968.1:22500-30000 GCA_015478945.1 Trachelipus rathkii | reverse complement strand
TACTGGTCAAGTTTGGAACCTGTTCCCTTTATCCGTTTTCCCAACTATTTTTGAATTGCACACTTTGAAACTTCGTAAACCAGGCATATAGGCATTTAAATTGTTATTACTTGGGAACTTCCTCAAACTATGGTGAAAGTTGGTTGAACTTTACTCACTAGAGGATATATATATATATATATATATATATATATATATATATACTATATATATATATATATATATATATATATATATAATATATATATATATATATACCTATATATATATATTATACATATACCATTTATTTACCTATAACAACAATAACTCTATATATATATCCTGTATCATACATATACCGCCTATATATTATATATATATCTATTATCTAATTATATAACCCTTAAGCCATTTACATATATCATTTACATATATCATTTACAAACACTTATCCAACCTATCCACAGGCCATTGAAACAGATGTTTCCATTTAAGTCTTCAATCTATATGTAGAGAAGTTTTTAGATTAAACTTGGCTGCACAAACTTCATTAAATTCCTAAACTCTAAACTCCCTCTCAACTCGAATAAAGTTTGAGTTGCAAAGTTTATTGGACCTGCTTGTGAAACAGACGATTTACTATCTCCTAATTTAAATTGTAAATGTATTGGTAAAGTTTATAGATTATAAATATGAATTACATTCTAAATGTATTGGAAAATAATAGTAAATTGCAGTGAATTTCTGTCATTATCCGCTAGCTCTTTCACATGCAAACACACACACAACTACACACACACCACACACCTTTTTCACACACACGCACATATATATGTATGTATATGTACGTTTGCTTCTGCATCTCCATTTGTGTCTGCGTATATGCAAATATGCTCTCACATATATATATATATATATATACTATATATGTATGTATTGTGACTGTCATGATAACTTCCCACTCAAAAGTCGCTGTGAATCGCATTCTGTTTCTGCGATAAAATTTAGCTGTTTATATTTTGAGATCTGAAAAGCAATAGTTTGTAATCTACAATAAGTTGATCAGTGTTAAAAAAGTATTGTTAATAATAATAATAATAATAATAATAATAATAATAATAATAATAATAATAATAATAATAATAATAATAATAATAATAATAATAATAATAATAATAATAATCATAATAGGAATAATATAATGTGTAATCTCTAGAAGCGTCGTCATAATAGGGTGTGTAAAGATTTAAACAATTTCTATATTCTCCAAATATTTGTTTGTACATTGTTGGTTTCGCAAAATAATCTTTGAAAATAATTTCCACAAATAGAAGGAGAAATGTCTATTATGAATTTCTCAACTCGTTTCGTCTCTACACTTGAGACATCTTCAGATAATTATTTCTTGTAAACCAATGAGTGTTTTAATTGATATAATAAGTAAATCAAATGATATTAAGTCCGACTGATAATACATGTTTTGATGTAGAAGGCCTCCGCATTTTTAAGTTTTTGGACTTTCCAAGATCCGTATAATATTGTAAAGTGATTAGAAATATTACCTATAGTTATTGACCATGTGCCGTGTTGAAATGTTCGAAGATTTTGCTGATACTGTACTTTAGTAACATTAACCACCCTGTCCGACAGTCTATTCAGTCATACTTGACAATTTATGTCAGCATTAGTCCTGACTCACACGTATCAATTTAACTGGCCTGGAGTGGGCTGGCACATCGGCCTATATTTGGTTGCACAACATCGTCATGTCAGTTAAGAAAACATATCTTATCGTAGCAAATCTTTTGAACACATTTCACATAGTCTAATTCAGATGCAATAATATGTTTAAACGCTACCCGATCAGCCAGGCTCGAAAACCAAAAATGCAGGCGACTTATCTATCCAACACCTGAACCAGCAAACTAACATAAAATTTGTATCGGTCAGACAATCACATTTGTTGTATCGCTATATCAATTAAAACACTCATTCGCTTACAATAAATAATCCTCTGAAGATGTCTCAAGTACGAACGTGGAAAATCATATATAATATACCTCCTTCTTCTCTTGTAAATTGTTACAAAACGACATTTAAATAATGTACAAACAATTATCAACATCAAATCTCACTTTATAAAATCAAAGGCTGATGTTGAATTCTAAATAATAATAATAATAATAATAATAATATATCTATATAATAATAATAATAATAATAATAATAATAATAATATTACTACTAAAAAACAGGAAAAAATGAACAAAGAGAAATAACAATAACAATAACCAATAAACAATAACGACAACAATGGCCCAAACTTTAAATAATAGCAATAACAAAAACAAAAGCAAAATTAATAACATATTGTAATAATAATACAATACTAATAATAATAATAATAATAATAATGATAATATTAATGATAATAATGATAATAATAATAATATTAATAATAATAATAAATAATAATAATAATAATAATAATAATAATATAATAATATATATATAATAATAATAATATATTAATAATAATAATATATATATCAAATAATAATAATAATAATAACTATATTAATAATAAGAAAAATAATGTCGAAATTTACTCTTGGTTTATAAGATATTTGAATGCTAATGCGTACAGTACCTAGATAATCTAATTTAAATAAATAAAATCCTTTAAAAATAGAATTTTAACGGTAATCAGTTTAGGCTTTTATAGACTTTGAAATAAGTACATATGTATATATGTAAAATATATATATAATATATTAATAATATATATATATATATGTATCTATATATAATAATAATATTTATATATATATTTGTAATATATACATATATATATATATATATATAATATTTATATATATATATATAACAATAATATATATATGTATATAATAATAATATATATATAATCTATATATATATGTAATATATATATATATATGTATATATATATTACAACTTTAAGACATTTATTTATTTAATTTATTTTAGAATTTTTTGTATTATTTAATAATAATAAATATATGTATATATGTGTGTATATGTATATATAATATATATATATACGTATAAATATTTATGTTTGCATTTGCAAGATATCTACATATATATATAATATATATATGTATATATGTAATAACAATATATATATATAACAACAACAACAATAATAATATATATATATATATGAGCAGAAAAATGACGAGTTTATACAGTAGTTTTTATGATAAAAATTGGTCTGCTACATTCTTATATTTTTACGGGCAAACAGAGATGCAACAACTGCGCATCTTTAATATTTTTAATGTTACATTAACTAATTTAAATATGCAGAACTTTAAAAGATTTTACAAATGAATTTAGTAATTCTTATTAATCATTTTGTCGTCTTTAAAAAAATTCAACGTAAAGTGCAGGCGAGTTATTCAAATTTAACTTGTATTATAATTTTGAATTTCTTAGTATTTTGAACTTTTAGATCTTTCTCAATTTTACCATAGCTTAGATATATTCCTGCTTGTTTTTCTTCTGGGAAGGGCACATATATTATGTTCATGCAATTTTGCATTTCATTGTTTAATCCGTTCAAAATAAACATAAGCACTTCTGCATCTTACTCTTTCAAAGCTGTAACTGGGCTTGATTGATAGTTCAAAATTAAGTTTTATAAAGGCTTCTCAGAAGAAGAATAAATGGAAGTTAAAGACTAATGAAGAAGACTGAAACATTTCTAGCTATTTTTATTATTATTATTTTCTGTCCCCTCATTGAATATTGCCCTGGCTTTGAGTGGTGACAGATCTGTATATATATATATATATATATACTATATATATATATATATATATATATATATAATATATAATATATATATATATATAATAATAATATATAATCTGTATATATATATATGTAATATAATATAATATATATAATAATAACAATAATATAATAATATATATATATATATATATATAATATATTATATATAATAATAATATATATATATATATATATATATATATATAATATATAATAATATAATATATATAACAATATATAATATATATATATCTATGTATATATATATATGTAATACATATGTATATATATATATATAGGGCTATTTATAAGATGTTGATTCCAGGAACGAAAATCAATAAATGTAACGTAATTTCAGTGATTTGAGGTTAAATACATCATCAGTAAATACTGGATTTTCAAATGTAATTTAAATTAATATTAACAAAAATTAAAAGTGAGGCATACTGTTTTTGTGCTTTATAGTCTTATAAAAATGGTAAACTTAGGCCGTGCTTAGGCTATTTATTTCAGTTTAAATTTGATGAATGTATACGCAAAGTTTGTAGAAACACCTTGACAGTATCGATTGATATTTGATATTTTTATATGTTTTATGTTTTGATCAGGGAATTGGGAGCCTTCGGCCCCCACGTCCCCCGCAGAGCGGAGTGCCCCGCTCGCAAGCTCGGGTCCAGGGAGTTTAAATAAAAATACCATAAGTATAATACTAATCGAAGAAAATCAAAATAATAAAAATGAAAGGAACTTAGAGAAAAATTAAATTTCTATTAAATAATAATAATAATAATAATAATAATAATAATGTACATATAATAATAATATTAATAATAATATTAATAGCAATAATATGTATGTGATAATGTGCAACCATATAGGTCCTGATGATATTCTATTAATAAATTAAAGAATCTTTGTTAATTTCTTAAAAATAAATGCAAATAACTAATAAGAATAATAGAAATTAAAATAAAGAAAATACTCGAAATTCATTGTTTTTCTTATCGAAAATTTCCCCACGTAATAAATGGAGTCAACATCTATAAAATGTGTCCATATGTAATATAACTTCTATGTAATAATATATATATCTTATATATATATATATATATATATATATATATATATATATATATATATATATATATATATATATAAATATATACGTAATAATAATATATATATATGTATATACAATATATATATATCTATCTACCATAATATATATATATATATATATATATATATATATATATATATATATATATAAATTTTAATGTATAAATAAATATTTTGTTATATTAAATTTTCCAATATTTTGAGTTCTTAATTCTTTCAAAACTTTTCAAAATTTTATTTTAAAATACGTCATCTCAATTTTGTTGCTATGCAAATATATAAAATAATAATATATATATACTAATAATATATATGTATATATATATATATAATAATATATATATATATATGTATATATAATAATATATATAACTTCTTCTTAATAATAATATATACATATATATATATTTATATATATAATGTAATAATATATATATATATATGTATAATAATAATATAATAATATAATATAATATGTAATATGTATAATATATGTAATAATAACTAATAATATATATAATATATATATATTATATATATATATAACTATATATATATATATGAGTAATAATAATATAATAATAATATATAATAATATATATAATGTATATATATGTATATATATGCAATATATACAAATATATATATATATATATATATCTCTCCTCAGTGATAACTTTGTTAAAAATTGGTTAAGACGATTTTGCCGTAGTTTATGTTTGAATGGCATTTTTTATGAATTTCAATCAAATTTTTTTTAAAAAGATGTTAAATATAGCATTTAGATTTAGTTTTTCTTAATTTTGGAAGGTTAGGTTACGATAGGTTAGGTTGGTTTGTTATGCTAGGTTACGTTATGTTGTATTATTATAGCAGAGTGCCAAAAAAATGCTAAATTTGGAGGATCAATCTCTAAACCTATTTATAGCAAGGGCATCACTGGGCCATCCTGCACATTAAACGGAAAGTTCGATATATATATATATATATATATGTATGTGTGTGTTTGTGTGCAAGAATAAAAAGATCTATATATATATATATATATATATATATATATATATAAATATATATATAAATAATAATAATAATATTATAATCTATATAATAATAATAATAATATGTATATATATATAATAATATATATGTATGTATATGTGTAATATATATATATATATATATATATATATATAATATATATGTATATATGTATGTAATATGTAATAATAATATATAATAAATATTTAACTATATATAATATGTAATATGTACATGTAATATGTAATATGTATGTGCTAACAATAACCAACAATAATAATATGTAATAACCTTAACTATACTATCTTTATATATTCAAATAATATAATATAATATATATCTATATACATATAATAATAATATATATATATATATATATATATATAGTATGTGTGTGTTTGTGTGCAAGATGATAGGAAAGTACCAAAACAATTATACGAGCAACAATGCTCATATGTACTAAAAGTAACAACATTAAGGCTATATAGTTAAATATGAGGCTTTACAAAGAGAAAATTGAAGTCATTTCTTGAAAAGCAGTAAAGTGCTTACTGCTGTGAAAAAGAGTGATAAAAAATTGAGTGAAGCTGAACTAAAGAAAGAAAGTCTGATAGATTTTAGCCTATACTGATTTTGGAACACTGTGGTTGGAATATGGAAGGAGCATGATATGCAGAGAAACTCATTAGCTATCAACAGATAGCAAATTAGATGTAAATGTATAACTGCTTTCATATGACACTGATTTTTAGGGTTTGATTTTAATTAAATTAGTAGCAGTATTTATAATTTTTTCTGTTTAAAGAGCTAAGTGCTGAATATATATATATATATATATATATATATATATATATATATATATATATATCCTGTAATATAATATAATAACATAATATATATATATATATATATATATATATATATATATCTTGCTATATATATGCTATATATATATATATATATTGATCGTAACTCTTAGTGGTGGGAAATCTTAATTTAAGAACAAAAAGCAACACCAGGGCTTTAGACAACGACATGGAGAGAAACTTTATTGACAAGGAAAAACGACGTTTCGGAACTCGACTGATTCCATCATCAGGCTATAAATAATAAAATAAAATAAATGGAACAAGTATAAATAATATGAGATAGTCTAACAATATAAAACTAAGAAATTCATTAGCATACAAAACTTGTTTAAATTAGCTTACAAAAATGCCACAAAAAACAAAAGTGGGTTAACAGAACTGGAAACTCGAAAATTAACATAGAAAATATTAAAAATATATAACAAAATAAATGACATGAATGAACGGTTTTTATATATTATAAGAGGGATAACTTTTTAAAACCTGCATAATCAATTAACACTTCAATGAAAGAACAAACACGTGAGGAAACTTACTTAGTTACAATAAAATGCATTACACTCGAAAAAACAATACGGGTTGAAGACTGACAAAACTTTCCATCTGGGAGGTTAAAGCAATAGTAGTTTAAACGGGCCACTATCGTTGTTGA
>JABUQX010016968.1:5000-17500 GCA_015478945.1 Trachelipus rathkii | reverse complement strand
TCACTATCTTACTTACATAATCTACATAAACTACTTTAAGAACACTATGATTCTGAGCTATTATTCAGATATCCCTCTTTCGCTTTAGTCTTAATTGCTCTTGTTTTAAAACATTTAAGAAAGGTAAGTTTATTGACAAGGTTGATTAACTTTAACTACTTTAAGTATACTATTTTGCTCACATAGTGTACATAACTATTTTAAGTGTACACGTTTTACTCTCATAGCTTACTTAACTATTTTAAGTACGCAGTGTTTTATTCACATTGTGTTCTTAAAGCACTTAAAGTACACTGCTTTACTTATATTGTCTACTATTATAGGAACACTGTGATTCACATGGTGAACATAAACTACTTTAGTATCCAGTACATACAGCTTATTAAATAAATTAAGTACGCAATTATTTATTCACATTATGTTCCTAAGCTACTTTATTTACACTGCTGTACTCACATTGTCTACATAAACTACTATGTATAACAACACTGTGATTCACATAGTGAACATAAACTACTTTATTACGCAGTAATACATTAAGAACGCCATGTTTTATTCACATACTGTACATAAACTATTATAAATATTCTATGTTGTGTTCGCATACTTTGCATAAACTAAATTAAGTGCACTGCTTTAATCACGTAGTGCACTTAAATTAGCCAAAGTTCATAATGTTTTATTTGCATAGTTTTACATAAAATACTTTAAGTACACTCATTTATTCACATTTTACATAAACTGCCTGTCGAACACTATATTTAATTCCTATTAGGTACTTAAAGTATTTTAAGTATCCCATGGTTTATTCATATAGTGCATATAAGCTATAAATTCACATAGTGAACATGAATTACTTTTAAGTACCAAATACTTTAATCACGCAATACATTTTAAGTACAATGTTTTTTAATCACATGTCTTTACCTTGAGAATGAAACTGAAATACAATTATGAAAATGTGTCAAATTCTTCGCGTCACCCCTCGATTGAAAGGTCCCTTTTGCTGGAGTGAATCACCCAAAGAGCGTGGTTTGATATGCGCGAAATTCAACAAATAGCTAATTTAGACCAAACGTGTGAAGCTATGAGTGAAAATTCTATATTACTCGTTACTCTTAAGCCTTTATTACGCTTATCACTTGAGATTATGATAACTTATATGAGTTTAAATAGACTTAGGTACTAGAACTGAATGTTTGTTTACTTGTGTTACCTAGCACTGATATAATGTTATTTTTTAACGATAACATCTGACACAATATGACACAATTATTTGACTCAATCTATACAATTATCTTTCTCAGAGAGAAGAGATTAGGCTAAAGTAACTCCGCTGTTATACGATTTATTCTCTTATCTGTAATACATATCAAGTTACCTTAACTGCATATATATATAGGTGATGTCATTATTTCGAGTTATCACTTCTTAGATATATACTCATCTCACTTTTCATTTAATTAATAATATTAATGAAGAACAGGCTTTGTGTTACCATAGTTCCACGATAGATGGCATTTATGCTTATATAAATAGATATATTCTCTATTTCATTCTTATAGGTATGTCTATTTATTTATATATTACGTAGTTATTATATAATATGGGAGTTTTACCAGCGAAGGCATATATTATAATGTTGGTATGTTGAGCTTTATGTATATACCCAACTACTTCTTATTACTCTGATGTGAAGCATGTTTATGCTTTTAAGTTTTCTCATCATGTGATTTGGTATTCATCACCTATTACCTGTATGTTATTTTGATTAGAAATTAGTTACTTAATTAATGGATCCTTGTCACCATAAGAGACTCAGTATTAAGGTAACATTTGATAAATATAAATCCTTAGTAGCTAATAAGAGTATTTAATTTAGTAGTTAGGAATGCAACGTAGCTATTGATGTTTAGTTAGTTTAAAGTATCAATTATCTTATCAAGTATAGATTTCTAGCTGGTGAGAGTTTGTTTAGTCACAGACCTTAGTGTCTCACTATCATAAATTTTGCTCTAAAACTACTTTACCGTGAGCGTACTCATATATGTTGATGCTCTGTATATGTGCCTGTCTTCTATCTTATCTCATCACGGTTATTCTGATATGAGTCATAACTACTACCTCCTATAGTGTATAACTGCACATATAAAATTTAGCACTCACGTTTAATCTGTATGAATTACAGACACTGAGGTAAATTTTTTTATTTAGCTGTTTCCTTATTATTGAGTTATAATTTTTATATTCAGCATTATCAGTTATTTATATTTATTATTAATTGATTATTATTTACTGAACCTTTATGCTCATAGCTCAAATTGTATTTGATTGAATATCGGTAATATGATTTGGCTAAGACTATGTGCTAGTCTGGGATAAAATACAGTAAACTCTATTTACATAGAGTATAAGGATACAGGCCTTCTTTCTATTATACAATATAGTATATTCAATAATAATAATTCTAGTTGAAACGTCATCCCCTCAGAATGATCCTAGTTTTTATTTGTATCCCAGTAGCTGTCTGCGGTATTAGGGTGACCAATAACTATGATCATCTTATTACTGTTATTAAGTGGTTAAATCACTTCCTATTATGGCTATATGACTTTTGAATTCATCATCTAGCTTTTATTTATTATATCTGAGTAGTAAGAGGAGGTGTAAAATTAGGTTATCAGGTATATTTATATATATATATATTAGGAACTCAGGTATTCTGATAACTAAGGAATCATATCTATATCCACTCACAATAATGTAGTTAGATAATGCCCTATAATGATCATGATACTACGAGAAATTTTAGAGCAAATAAATATTAATTGTGAGATAATAAATATATAATGTGAATACATGAGCTAGTGAGGTATATTTCAAATTGAATGATATTTATTAGTTAATTTTAATCCGCTATTCATATGTTAGTTTTTTTATACTTTTAGTGTGAACCTAACCACTTATAAGTTTAACCTTATATACTTAATAATTAAAAACATATCACCTTTATACTTTAATAATAAGGCAACTCCTAGAGCCTTTGAGTTTAAATATTTTCGACCTAGACTGGATTGATGTTGACGCCTTATTTCATGCTAAGGTGTTCTTCTTCGCCTGTCGTTTAGAGCAGTAGCCATGGTTATTGCTTTTTTATATCTGAGTAATAATCATTGTGCAAAGAAGGTTCTTTCTTAATAAAAAAACTTACTATACCATAATATACCCTAATTATTATATTTAATAATGTAAATTGGAAATATTTAGTGGTATTGGAATTAAATATAAATATAAGTAATTCAAATAAAATGATATCGAGTGCTGAGAGCGTTTGTCGCACATCCGAGTTGCGCCTATAGCGCTCATGATGGAACGGCTATGGTGATCTTATTTCAATGTGTAGGCGTCAATTGTGTCGCATTAGACGCTCAATACGAGATTTTTAATAAAATAGCTGTGACCTAAGTTCGAAGGAACGCACGCCAATTTCCTGTCGTCTATATATCCTCTGCCTATGCTACAGGACACAAGCATTTGTTCATATCTTCACACCTGTATAAATATGTGTAGAGTAAGCGTTAGAAGCATGCGTGGGTGCAAAGACTTGAGCTTCACATTCTACCATACCCAGTCGTGTAGACTCTGCGTTTTTTCATGGAAAATATCTATAATAGATAGGTATATATAACACTATTACATAATCTATTTCTTAATATATTTATACTATCTCTAATGAAATTTTTACCCGTATTAGCAATTTATTTTTCTTTAAACACTTATATAATATTCATATGTTCTTATCAATTTATAAATATTAAAGTAATCAAGTATTATATATCTCTATAAATACAATTATAATAAATATAGTAATATAATTAAGTTATAATAATTATATAAAAATATATAAATTAAATAATAATAATAATTTATAATAATATAATTATAAATTAAAATAAATAATAATTATAAATTAATTAATAATTTATTAATTAAAATATAATAAAAATTATATAATTATTATTAATTATATATATTATTTTATTATTTTATTTAATTTTATTAATTTATTATTATTAATTATTTAATATATATATTTAATAATTTTATTATTATTATTATTATTATTTCTTTATATTATTATTATTATTATTATTTTTATTATTATTATATTTTCTTTATTAATTATTAATATTACTATGACATGATATGATTATCTATATATCTAACATCTTATATTCTCTCACAGTCAGGTTTACGAGCCTGTCAGTGGGGCCAACCTCTTTCAAACTTCTTCAGCGCTGCGTGTCTCATGAACTCTTTAGCGGAGTGATAATATACATGATTTTTAATTTTATTATTATATATTATTAATATTAAATAAATATATAATATATATATATTAAACCACAAGAACATGGAGGAGAAGAGGATTATTTTATTTTTCTTTCTCCATGTGTAATGTTTTTATTAATTACATAAAATTATTATGAACATTTTTTTGTGCTCCTTATAAAAGCGTGCTTTTATTATCGCACTAAAGCTTACTTTGCAAATAAATTAGAAACAGCCACCGAGCCGATGAATAAAGTCCAGGCGCAAAGTGACGCAATAGGTGCGCATAAAGGAGAATAGGTGGCTATGATTAGGGTAACAATAAAATAATATAGAGCGCAAGGCGCTAGTTGCTAGCATTAGGCGCTAGGACCGTCACTAAGGGTCGGCGGCATGGGCGCATTAGGCGCAGGCGCACTCAAAAAATTATAGGCGCGCCCAGCTCTGAATGATATATTAGTATTAAATTATATATTTAATATATATATAATATATTAATAATATATGATATATATATTAATATATATATATATATTATATATTATATATATATTATAAATATATTTATAATATATATACAATATATTATATAATATATATTTATATATATAAAAGTGAATAGCATATTACTTTAGATAGAGCGAAATAACGTCAATAAATTATATTATAGGTAATAGATAGTACGTACAAACCGCAATTATATTATTTTTAGATAGAAGGCGCTAACTAATATGAGTCAGCTTTGAGCGTCATCCTTTAAAAAGTTTGTGGTCCAGGGCTAAAAGCCCAAAAGGCTAAATTTTTTATTGAAATTATCCTGATATCTCTATTATTGACCACGCCATGATGGCGTGAAAAAATTATTTAATACTTCTGTGTAATGTCTTAAATAAGATCTGTAAGTGTATGTGCTGTATAAATATAATAATATATTATATATATATATATATTTATATAATTATATAATATTTATATAATATCTATAATATATATTAATAATATAATATATAAATATTATTATTTACTATTATTATATATATTAATTAATATATATATATATATATATAATTAAAATATATATTTTATATAATATTTAATAATATTATATATATCATATTGACCACTGTATAAATTATATATACTATATATATATTTTATATATTAAATATATATATATATTATATATTATAATTATTTATATATATATATATAAAATATATATTATATATATATTTATATATTACTATAATATGTTTATATATATATATTTATATATTATATATTAATATATATATATAGATACTATATATAAATATATGTAAAATATATATATATTATATATATATATATATATTATATGAATATATATATATATATAATATTATATTTTATATTTTCTATACTATGGATATTGCTCTATTTAATGCGATGTGTGACCATATAAATTGAAAAAGTTCAAAAAAATAATTATTATAAAGTAAATATAAAAAAAATGGATCTTCTCCCGTGATTATTAATACTAAATTGCCTCATGAATAATTTGTTAATATAAGTAAGGTTGATCAGATAGTTAGAAATATAAATATATATCTAATTTTTCATAATTCCCTCAAAATATCTAAACAGCTTTGAAATAAAGAGATTGATAAAGTATTGCAGACTATATTTATCTCGTGATACATTAGTTCTGTATCAGTGTGAGCGATCCAATTTTCTTAGAGCGCTGATAGATACGACGATCTGCTATTTAGATAGGAGCAAAAATGGTTCGCGTTGGCGCTCCTTAAAAAGTTCTTAGCGCAAATGCAAAGGCCACTTTTTGGTGTTAAAAATTCGCTGCAACGGCAAAAGCGCAACATTTTACCCTAAGGCGGCATTAATTGCCCTTTGCGGCTTTTGGCCTATGGCACACCTCCTGATTCTATATCATATAATTATATTATTAACTATATAATATATATAATATATATATAAATAATATATATATTAATATTATGTATATATATATTATAATATATTATTTTCTGTCAATTTATATATTGATCAATATATACATATAATTTAAACATTCCTATATTTTTTATAGAATATTATTATAATATATAATATATTAATAATATATATATGATAATTAAGATATAGAATTATTAATATATTATATTAGCATTACTATGTGTATATTCTAAGATATATATATATGTTATTTGGCACTTTTGAACTCTCACCCAATAGAAAATTAAATTAATTACCGTTAACAAACTTACAACCCATTATTAAGACGAAAACAGGAATTAAAATAACAAGTAGTGAAACAAAATTTTTGAAATATGAATCTGTATATCTCAATGATTAAAAAAAAATAGATATGTATGTTAAGAAAGCAATACTCCAAACTATAATGCACATAGAGGTATTAACAAGAAATGTTTATCTAGAGTTACAATAAAAATAGCATACATCACAGCAACTACATATACTCATGATTATGAGAAATTTACACTCCATCTCTCTCGTTCCGAAACAGGGTGAACAAAAAGTACCGTATCCAAGAACAACTTTATTCTCTTGTCTACACCATCACTCAAAAATTATCCCAATCGCCGGCGTCTTCGTGATTAACTATTGAACAATCAGCCCTGTGATCATTCACCAGAGACTCAAATGAAATCATGAAAAAGCCATTAACAACCGTACCTGGATGTCATGAATTTATAATGGACCCACTCATTTTATGCATTTATTTCCAAGATTTTCCGATAAGTCAAAGAAAAGGTAATTTCTACGCCCCGCATTGATTAACTGGAAAAGGATCTGTTTTAAATACCCATAATGGAGGTGACTTTATGAAAAAATTTGAAGAATTGCTAGAACCTAGCTTAATACCCAGTTTGGTGTTACTTATAAGGTACGAAACAATCGGACTGAATATTTTTCCAAAGGAGTCCGGAGTATGGGCGAATTGCGCATCTCCCCTGTACCTTGAAATTACACTCAGTAAAATATAAACATCTTTGATACAAGATTTATACTGTCATACTCTTCATCATTTTAATTATAATATTCATCATAATAATGAAAACAATAAAATTTGTGACTCACCTCAAATAAAGTGCTGAATTAGTACGATACCCTAATTGAGGCACTCTCGGCCTTCAGCTCAGCAGAGAGTAATCTATAGTGCGAGGTACCAATTATATAATTTAGGGTAGTCTAATCAAAGATCTCCTCGTTATTGGTATCAAGTCAGTCGATATCCTTTCACTTTATAACGAGACTCATCACAATCACTAAAAGCACCATTCAGACTAACTGATCGATAGAGAATAATCCAGTACTGAAAGCCAAAGGTACACTCACACTTTTGAACCGCTCGGTGCGAGTTAGAGTTATTTGAATATATCCAGACCTGCTACCCTCATAATAATATAGAGCCACAGACATCTACCTCCCCTTTGTATATATTATTAACTATAATATATAATAATGAACATATAATTTAATCGCATTCATGCTCGAAGTGCGTCTCTGGATAAGCTAGCACTAAATCTGAAAAATCATCAATATAATTGCCACTAGCATTGTGGACTGAACCAACTCACACCATGTCGAGCACACATATTTAAGGTGTTGTATCCTCCGCATACCGAATATTATCGAGATATATAGTTGACACGACATGACGAAACAAATATTTTTTTCAGATGGATCTCACCATTACAATTACACCAAAAAGCACATCATCAAAGCTCACTTAAATATTTTTATTTTTTTTTTTTTTTAATTTACTTATTTGTTCAACAAATATATCTCGAAGAATAAATATATATTCCAACAACACCACAACAATAGAATTTCATGAGTTAACGCTTACCCGTACAAAGCCAATTCGCCTCCGCTCCTTAAACATCAAAACACGTGTATATAAAACGTTCAACAATTTCTCACCATCCCCCATAATATTCCTACACCCTAAAAAATCTTAGACCTTAACCAGAACGTACTCAACCTGGTTGATACTAACAATATGAATATAATTCATACAGCGCGATTTATAGTAATCGGCACAAACACCTTTAAATATAGGTAAGGAATTAGGGTCAAAGATATGGGACATTTATGTTTATAATTATATACAATACCTTTACAATTAATAATTTAGTCAATATGAATGGAAACAAATATATATCTTCGTCTTTGCATCTAACTAAGAGTATTATTTAATTGTTCCTTGAATGTATGTTTATTCAAACACATTTCAAATATTTTCAAATAAATATCTGGTTAATACTCACAATATGCTTTTATACAGTCTTACGAGTAGCAGTTGATTGCTCATATCAAGTGCTTTGTCACTTAAAAAGTACACTATAGATGTCAAATAGTGTATCATAGAATCTTTTTCAAGCGAATTCTCCGTTGAATGAGTACTTAACACATTTATCCTCAGTATGCGTTAATAAGTGCAAGATAGTAGGGCTGCATACGAAAAATTCCAACGCATGCCCCACCAACAGAGAAATGGGGCTCTGGACGATTCACCTCTATTTATACGTGTTTCTTGTAACACTGCTTTAACTTTAACAAGTAATTCAATTTTGATTGAAATAATCGATATCACCGTTGATCTCAATGAAGGTGTTTTGAATGAAATAACAAAATTGTGGAATGTTTTCAATCATTTGTGGTGAAGTGCGATGTTAAAACGAGGGGAAGCTACCTATATGTTTTCGCTATGTCATTCTATTAGATGTTGTAGAATGGTTTATGACTTTCAGAAATTGTTCCGAAGAACGATCACCTGAGAAAATAGCTTCTTTAATTGCTTACTTTCTAGAACAACTAAATTTAAATGTCCCGCTAGTTGGTAAGTCGTATGATGGAGCCAGCGTTTTGTCAGGAAAGAAGGGTGGCGTTCAGAAAAGAATTGACGATTTACATCCATACGCCGTGTATGTTCACTGGAAGGTGCATAAAGTAAACCTGGCAATAAGCGATGCTTGTAAAGATGTGGAAAAGACCAAATATTTCTTTAATGTTTTGGAAGCTCTATAAGAGCAATTCTCTAGTCTGTCTTCTCACCAACTACTTCAAGATTTGCAGAACAAATTGCAGATAAAGCCTCAAGAACTAGAACAGCTGTACCAGACCAGATGGGTTTGTAAGTATAGATCATGTGCAGCTGTAAAAGGCTATTTTAAGGTAATCTTGGAGATTCTTGCCAAAGAGTTGCAGAATAACAACGACAAAGGAGCCATTCGAGCCAATGGACTATATTCCAGCATTTTCAAATTCGAATTTGTAGTAAATTTGTTCATTTTAGAGGACGTGCTATGTGTCCTTCACGTGCTGAGTCAGTGTCTAAAAGCAGAAAAGTTAACTCTTGTGGGAGCGGGCGAGCTCGTTGTTGAAGTTATCAACACTCTAGAAAGTATACTAACTGAAGCTCAGTTTTCTACCGTTTTGAACCCTGTTATACAATATGCTGATGATCATGAAATTGAAACTGAGACTCCCCAATCATCTTCCAAAAGAAAAAGACAAAAATCCAATATATTTTCGGATTTCTTACCAACATATCAGCATTTCCCAGAAACATCGGTCACATCATTGGAAGTGGATATATATCTCTCTGCCCCAGTTCGAGTAAAAGAGTATTTTCGGGTGGTCTAATATTTTCAAATTCTGGTTGTCGTCATTGGTCATCTTAAAGAAAGATTCAGCACGAAAAGTTTAGAAATAGCCTGTGCAAATAACGAATTCACTGCATTAAACTTCGAAGAAAGTAAGGTATTCGTTCAATATTATGACCCTTTGTTTTTTTCTATCGATGAAAACGTTTAAAAAGTAGAAAAAATAACTTCTAATTGTTTAAAAACTCACCTTGAAGGAAAGAAGGGCACAAGCCACATAAAGAAAATCAGCTGTTTGGTCAACTTAGCTACGTTTCCAAACCTATACAAACCTCTACAAGTCTGCATGACACTCCCGGTGACCTCCTGCTCCGCTAAAAGATCATTCTCGGCTATGAAGCGAATAAAGACATGGCTCCGAACAAGAATGACTCAGAAACACTTTGGCAACATGTCAGTGCTTCATATCGAAAACGCTCTGGTGAAGACGATTCCATTAGATGACGTGTTGAAGGTATATCGCGAAATGCAACAATGACAACTTGGTCTATAAAATAGTAGGCCAAGCTCTAATAGTTTAAAAATTTACACGTTTACTCAATACACACACACACACACAACACACACACACACACACACACACACACACCCACAC
The DNA here is from genome assembly GCA_015478945.1 of Trachelipus rathkii. NCBI lineage: Eukaryota > Metazoa > Arthropoda > Malacostraca > Isopoda > Trachelipodidae > Trachelipus > Trachelipus rathkii. Next base: position 6,883 of record JABUQX010016968.1, on the reverse strand, counting down.
ATACACTTAAACCTACACATACACACAAACTCACTCACACACATACACCCACACACACATACACATACACACATACATACACAACACACACACACACACACAACAACACACAACACACACACACACACACACACCACACACACGCACACATACACCTATATACAGAGGTGGGCAGTAACGCGTTACATGTAACAGCGTTACGTAACGGGCGTTACAATTGTAACGAGTAACGGTAACGCTTCAAACGATTTTAAAATGTAACGATGTAACGGTAACGCTACCCTTTTTAAAAATTGTAACGGTGTTTTTCCGTTACTCGTTACTCGTTACATCCTACACACGGAACTCCACTGTGTTGACATTTTTATTTTTTTATGGAAACGAATTTTAGCTTTTCCAGATTTTTAAAATATATATATATATATATAATATATATTATATATATATATAATATATATATTATAATTATATATATATATATAATATATATATATATATATATATAATTATATATATATATATATATATATATATATATATATATTATATATATATATACTTCAAGGGACCAGCCTCGGAAGTAGACAGACCTTTAGGTAATAGACCCCGGAAATGATTTTTGACCAGGAACTTGAATAATGTTTTTAAGATTAGATCCACTACGCTTAATATAGCGACGTATGGTGGAAAAAGGAGGAGGAGATCCTAGAGATGATGAGGGAGAGGAGGATCGACGTGATGGGAAAATGGCAGAATTGCGAATGAGAGGAGAAGAGAGGAAGAGATATGGGAGGAAGATATGTATTGAATATAAAGGCGGTAGAGGAGGGAATCAGAAAAGCATGGAACGACTCTTTCATAATAGGCCGAAAGATGTCCCCGTGCATACAGACTATAGAGTCTTACACGAAAGGACTTATAAGATGCACTTTAAAATCAAGGGAAAGAGGTACCACTTTTATCAGGATATATTCGCCGTACACCAGGGACCACTTGGAAGAGGAAAAAAAGACCAGGTCATGGAAAACTGTTGAGGAGAATGTAGAAGAACGAAAGAAAGAGAAGAGGATTACTGCTTCTTATGAACATATATGAGATTGGAGATTTCAATGCACGAGTGGGAAGGAGGAAGAGACGGGGTGGAGACCAGATGGTTAGGACAGTTATGGAGAGGAGGTAAGGATATTGAAGGAGAGATTGCTGATTATGAATTGCTGTCGAGGATGGGATGAAAATTCATGAATGGTTTTTTTTCAACGAAGGGACTCACATGGGTTCGCAAGGTATAGATGGAATAATTTCACGGGAGAATTCCGATCAGAGATCTATTATAGAATATATAATATCATCTGATAGTAGAATAATAAGGAATGTTAAAGTAATAACCTTGAAGTAACAATGGATTTCGGATCATAGATTGTTGATGACGGACCTGGTGGTGAAGGCAGGAAAGCTGCCAGAATGAAGAAAAGAGAAATGTGATTAAGTGGAGTCACTGAAGAATTTGACAAGAAAAGGGAATTATTAGAAAAATAAATGAAGACTTAGAACAAATTAGAAGGAGTAGGCAAGATGGAGGAGATACAAGAAACGATAAGAAGGTTAGCAGAGGAGACCCTAGGCAAAAAAGATGGGTAGAGGAACGAGAAAAGACACACAAAGTGGGGGACTGAAGAAGTGAAGGAGGCAATAAAGAGGAAAACGGTATTGATGAAAAGGTGGCTGAAAAATAGAACTGTACAAACAAGGGCTCAGTATGTGGGGGCAAGAAATGAGGCAGAGAAAGTGAAAAGAAGAGTAAAAGAAGAGGCTGCAAAGAGAAAGGCGGAAGAAATGATGGAAGATTGGGGACAGAAAGCGAAGAAGTTTTTAGACTGTGGCAA
>JABUQX010016967.1:35000-47500 GCA_015478945.1 Trachelipus rathkii | reverse complement strand
TTTCCGTAAACACAATATTATAAACTGTAGTATGGTGTACAGAAAGATACGTTAAGGCAAAAACTTGTAGCATATTTTTACAATTCTAAGAACGTGGGTAGAATTTTTTTTTTGCAAGTTGGCATATACAATTAAAACTTTTTTTTTATGGTAATTTTCTGTATTCTTAGATGATTTTATTTTTATTTTTTTTTATTTTGAATACTATAGTAATATTTATTTTATTTAAAAAGTATTATCTTCTTTTGTTGTTCATATTATATCCATGATCAATCCTTTAAAATATGGTTTTTCCAAATTATATTCGATATTCGATATAGCTATCGATAATTGAACAAATTTTGACGGTTGTGAAATAATCCTATTTGTTATGAATTTTCGTAAGTTTGTTATTTATAAATTATATTGAAATTAAGCTTAAAATATACGAAAAACAAAAGAAAAGCAATATAGCACATCAAATAAAAATATTATCTATACCTTCAGGACTCTCGTTTAAATACAGAAATAAACCCAAAGCAGACCTAATTCAAATGTTGCCAAAACTTGTAATTTTGGTCTGCAACTTGTACAATTTTTACTTGTAGCTACAGGTCTTAAAAATTTGTGTTACGGGGCTTGTAGGTATAAGTAAAAAAAAATTACAAGTGCGTACAACTGTAGAAGCTTGTATCCTGTGCTTACAGACCCCTGAGTCTCATTCCACTTCTTTTCCGTATCGCCAGTACGGCTTTCGGAGCTCGGTCTACGCGGCGTATCACTCTTCTATCTAACTGATTTTATGGTTTTCGCCCTTAGAAATTACGGAGAGACTTGCGTGGATTCGCTTGACATATCCAAGGCATTTGATACGGGTATGGACACGAGTCATGCTCTCCAAAGTCCCCTCCTTTGTTTCTCCTTCTCTTTGCTACTTACATGTCTAGTTTTCTTTCAAATCACTCAATATCGCTGTCATTTTCTGTCAAAAGTGGTGTTCCTTCAGGGTTCTGTCGATCTCTACTTTAATTCCTCTTTTCATTAATGAATTCCTCACCTTGACATTAACTCTATCCACTCGTATGCGATGACTCGAGTCCAACGCATTCTTCAACTCATTTCAATTCTGCTCCTTCTTTTACTTCTAGATTTGCTTCTCGTCTAATCTTTCCGATTTCTATTCTCGATGATGTGGATTAGAATTTCCTGGTGGGGTCGTCTCAAGCCTTGTGAAATTCAGTTCTTTAAAAACCAAACTCATACAATCTCCCTCTCTTAAAACACCTTCTAACTTTCCTATCTCTTTCGAGGTTCTCTCGTCTCTCCTGTTGACATATAAAATCCTTGGCCTTACATAAACAAAAAAATGTCTTGGAAACCTACATCACAACGGTGTTGCTAGGGCGGCCTCAAGAAACTGGGAGTACTGTTTAGGTGCTGCGAGACTTTTTTTCCTCTTCTCGTTGCTCCAGCTATACAAGGGCCTCATCCACCCTTGTATGGGAGGACTGCTACTCATCCATTCGGCGGGAGAGCTCTTCGCGTTTTCACCAGGCCATTCATTGAGATTAGAGGTGAGCAACCAAGCGCCAAAAAAGCTTTATAAACTGCTCCGGCACTTTCGTTCACTCTGACCCTCATTATCTTTACGGCGCGTGCTAGTGCCTTTATCTCTTTTCTATAGGTACCAGAGCGGCACAGGTGTTCGAGGGAGCTTATCACTCGCTCATACCACCCACCTTATACGATCCGCCCTGAAGCTGTAGCAAAAAGGTACACAGGCTGCGTTCGGAGGATCCATGAGTTTTGTGCTGATCATTGGTAACTTCAGGCTTTTCGCTAGTGGACTCCTTCATTCACTGCTCACTCTGTTCTGAGGAATTCTTCTTCCATCTTATGTGTTTCCTGTGAATTTAATCTCTCTCACTATTAAGCCTGCGTCCTCGTGCTCAATCTGCGTAGAGTTTGCGGTCTAGTTGTATGAATATCTGCGGTGATGCAACACCCCCCCTGAAGGGATCTGACGTGAGTGGAAGTGACAACTGTAAATATATAGTATATTAATATATATTTATATAATATTATTAAATTTTAATAATTATTTTATAATTTAATTATTAAAATTATTATTATTTAATATATATATATATATATCATCTATATTATATATATATTATATTATATATATATACTATACTATACTATATAATATAATACATATATACAAATTAAATTAAACCTCATAAAAATGAAATATATAATATTATTAATAACTATATATATATATAAATATATATATATATATATATTATAATATATATATATATATATATAATATATTTATTATATTATATATATATATTAATATATCTTTATATATATATATATATAATATTATATAATAATATATATAATATACAATAATATATTTATTGTATAATATATATTATAGTATTATATATATATATATAATATTTATAATCTTATCTTTTTTGTTAAATAATTCATTCATTCAATTTCTTCGCGGATTCCGAGCATTCGTCTCATCGTTATTCTACATTTAATAGATCTCTCGCACATACCAGACATCATCATTCTATCACATAATATAACATCCCGATATCACACCGCACATTCTCTTAAGAAGACAAGTCAAACTCTTTGAAAAATCCGGCTACTCATTAGATCCAAAGTAAAGTCACCACATTAAATAAAAATATAAATTTAATATAATTAATAATTAATGATATTTAATAATAATAATATATATATATAATATATTACTTATAATTTAGTATATAATATATATATATCTTTAATATATATATTATGCTGTGACGGAAGTATATATTCTCTTACTGTTTTAGATATATTTAACGTACAATGAAGTTGCGGTTGCGAATTGCGTGCGAAGGCAATTATCGCGCATCTCACGCAATGGTGTGTCGTTGCGATTCGCAATTATTCTTATGAGAATGCGTATTGCGATGTCGACGCAATTCTTTTTGTGTTGCGGGCAACACGCTTGTATATATAATTATTATCTATATTAACTTAATATATATATATATAATATTATATAATATTATATATAATATAATTATATATTATATTATATTATATATTTATAATATATATATTATAATTATAATTATATTATATATATATATATTATATTAATAATTATATATAATATATTATATATATATATATATATTACTTTATATATATTTATATACTTAATATAATATATATAAATTAATATATATATATACCGTATATACTATTAACTATATATATTATAATTAAACCTATATAATAATATAGTAATATATATATTAATATATCATAATATTATATAATATATATATATATTATATATATATTATATTATAATATATATAATTATATACTATAATTTATAAATTATATATATATTATATAATATATATATTTCATATTAATTTATAAATATATACTACCGTATAAAATATATATATACATTATTATATTAGTATATATAAATTACTAAGTTTTTTCACAAATTTACTAGGTACATACTTAAATAATTTATATAATATAATTATATAAACTTATTTTTTTTTATTAAATATGTAAAATCAAATTAAAAGGAAAAAAATTGGTTTATTCAGTACCTTTTATAAAAATTATTTTTATTAGCTATAATTTGGTAATTATTTTACTATAATTATATATATATTATATATACTCATAATTATATATATAATTAATATTAATATATATATATATAATATATTAATATAGGAATATATATATATATATATATATTAGTATACTGAATATATATATATAATAATATATATATAAATTATATTCCATTGTAATATTTCTAAATTATATTTATAAATATTTTTCGATAATTTTAACTTACAACACTCAAATATAATTTAAGAGATTCCGGTTACCTAAATTACGTATAATTTAGACAAAACGAATAAATGAGTAAAAACCTCTTTCAAGTCTCACTGAATTATTAAGTAAAAAAATACAAATTTTAATATAAATTTATATTTTTTTTAAATAAGGTATAAATAGGAGACCTTAAATAATTCATCAATTTAAGGTAACTTATATTTTTTTTTTTTTTTATTTTATATAATACATAAGGATTTTGTCATTGACAATTCAAATACGTTTTCGTGTAACGCTACTTTTGATAATGAGGTTACACGTGAGTTATATTTATATTTTTTTACTTATATGGCTCACACTTGTTATGGCTAGTATATTTAGTATATAAGAATAATAAAGGTTACCCGCATTACTAATTAAAACATGCCATAATGAAGGTATTATAATCTACAAAAAACTTGAAAGATTATGGCTAATCTCTCTATAAGATTAAATTTCTTAGTTAAAGAAAAAATATATACGTATAGCTCTAATGTTATTCCAGCTAAAATAGCGTTATGAATAAAATAATGTAGATAATAGGAAGTAAATAGATGAAAAAAAAAGATATATAAACATAAATTAAATAATTATAAAACTTTCTTTCTAATCATTAAATTACGAAATTTATTTTTCTATGTTACATCTAATAATAATAACTACGATTAATATAAATATGGGGATGTATTGAAAAATATTACCTCATTTTTAATGGCATCATATATCATATGCACTCGTTATATAATGTTAATTAAATTTTTCTTAATTACTTAATAAAAGAATTACCTCACCAGGGTATTATATAACATCGTGCATAAAGATGCAAAGTTAGTCGGAGGTCTTATTCGAGGCCTTCCTGGGGGGACGATAGGTACTATCTACTAAGGTATATATAGGCCAGCATCCCGGAACGTTCATGGCAAGGTACGTATTACTCCTAGGCCAACACACTCCCCTACACGATGTACGAGCGAAATATGGTGAAAAATTATCATTTCAACTCTCCACTCACTGAGATTTTTTACCGCAGAAATTAAAAAAAAAACACCAACTCCGTAGATTTCGTATCTTAATCTCAAACTCTCCACCTCCACCTCTCAATAAAATAGTAAATAATGTAGCAGGCTCTGATATTGACTTGAACGTAGACTTCTTAAAATAGACTCGCTCAAAGCTGAGGTCTTATCTATTTGTCCAAAGACTTTGCCGATGTCATTTTTATAGAAATGGAGTAAATATTATTTTTTTCTTTGTTTTATCCTTCTTAGGGGGTTCGAGCCGACGGAGGGAACAGATCGGATGACTCTCTATCCCGGTGAGTCCTCTCCTCTGGGGAAAATAAAAAAAAAAAAAAATAAGCCGAGAAATATCTACTCACGACATTCATCTATTCTTTCTTGTTACTCTCACTGGGAATTTTATTCATCTTCGTCATGTGATCCAAAATAGTAATATTATTCAGATATTTCAACATTGGCCAACTATTCCGTCGTACTAGGGCACGTAAAGCCCGCATCTTCGTATATGTTATTCATAATATACCGATCGTTAGTATCTTATTTGACAATGAAACAAATTTAATATTTGAATAATAGAGTTTAATTTGTTTTAAGTAACTTTTATTCTTTATTCTGTCTAGGCTTAAAAACTGTCTCTACTACTGATTAATAAAATGTATTTATTTTCGTGTACCTGTTATAGTTTTTTAGTTACAGCATGATGCTTTCGGTAGTTATGCTGATCATTATATTATATATATATATATTAATATATTAAGTATATATATATATATAAGTATCATATATATTATATATATTAATTATATATATAATATTAATCTATATATTTATAATATATATATATATTATATATATGATATATATAATTAATAATATATAATATATAATATATAATATTATATATATATATATATATATATAATATATTTATATTACACTATATATATATATAATATATATATTACTATATATATATACCGTATATAAAATTTATGAAATGTTTTACATATAATATTATACTTATAATAGTTACTTAAAAAAAATTAGCATAAGTATATTAATCCCTATATCAATTAAATAAAAATTAGTGGGAATACTTTACATAAGTTCATTAACTAAATATAAGAAAATTTATAGTATACCGTCCTTATGGAGGTGATATATATATAGGTAGAAAATTTATAATGGGTAGATAGAGTTTATATATGTTTAAATATATATTTACTTATATTGTGGTATAGGCGATTATTATTTTGACTATGTGGTATTAAGTTGAACCGAGCGGTTAAGGAGGAAATGGACCTAGACTCAATGCTTGTCTTATGGGGAATTATTTGATTCGACAATACAAGACTTACGCTGCTCATATGAGTAATTTCTAACTTCGACAGGGGATCCACTAGTGGACGTGGGCTATGAACTTTGCATTTCGCGCACCATATTAAAGCTCATTTGTTCTGTCTAGAAGTTTAATGGCAAAGCTTGCATTGTTTCCTGTCCTTGGTAAACATTGGCCAGTGAGACACGTTGTCATACCTAACTCAATAGCAGGTACGTCTTTCCAGATCTTTGCGCTCCTTGGGTTTCTCTTTTCTTCCTGGCTCTGCATTGCCCTGGCTCCTTACCCTTAGCTTCTCCAGATCATAGTTCGCATCCACTCTAGGCTAGATGTGCTCTCTCTCTCTCACGCTCTTCTTCTACTCTTGAGAATTGCTTCCTCTCGCTCCTACCTGTAATTGAACACTCACATACACCTGGAAGTAAGAATAATACACACATGTTTATAAGATCTTCTCTTGTCCACAAGTCTCGATATAATTGAGTAACGTATAATATTAGTACAGCATAACAGTTTATTCCTGCTCTTACAATGCTACGTCTAGAGACTCGCACATTCAACTAACTGTGCTATCATATAAGTAATACAAACTCAGTAAGCCTAATGCTTATTCGACTATTTGAGCAAGATGTCTATAGACCATATTATAGTGAGAGTCTGCTCCATCTCAACCTTGCAGTATGCTCGTCCTGAGACATAGAATAATAACTGTGATCAAGATCAACTCTCCAGACCAAATATGGTAGGTTGTGCCATATAATACTACAACTCATTTAGATATACACTGTGCATAGATGCGAGATGCTGCACGTATCTCTGCGATAATAGTGTGTGTCCTTTATTAATCGACTAACTCATCCTAGTGCCGAAGGAACATTCTTATCGTAGCTAGATGATTTATTCTCAACACTAGCAGAAGATCGTGGCAGTCGTAGAGGTTTTTTCTCATAGCTTTTAGCGCTACATAGAATAAGGTGTACTCTTTTCTTCTCTGGCCTCACCCAATTATACTCCCTAGTGCACTACAATGTAACCCTCTTGGCCTGCATGATAGCATAACCATCTTCCATCTCTTATAGATGCTATCGGGTATATCATCCTTGGTAAAGCGAAAAAGAGACTCCATACCTTACTAAGGCCAAGACTTGTACGCAAATATGCTGGTTCCACCACGGGTAAACACCAATCCTTATGAGTTTTAGATGAAACACATCTACACTATACTCCTCTCTCTCACTCTGCATACGTCGACCAAATGGCTAGAGTTTTTTCTCTAGCATTCATTGCACTCACTCCTCATGACACCTTCGGTAGGAAATATTAAAAAAAAAAATTCTTTATTGTTTGTTTACATGACGCCTCATTTGCATATACCTGCATAATAATCGTCTATACAAATTAAATTGAAGTGTTAATCGGAGTTAGTAGCTCGACTGAAGCATATAAAACTTAGGATACAAAAGACTATACAACTCCGTCATAAGCAATTTTGAGTATCATACTCATAAAATAATAATATATTTCATTAGGTCAGGCACAAATGAGTCTCTCCGAACATCCAAATACTTATATTTGTGTTCCTTTGCATACTCAACACAACGACCAAGCTCATAGTACTAACTTATGTGTGATGGCTTCGTAAATCAACATAAGCGAGGACAGTTGCAAACTGTGAAGAAGGGGGTTCGTCATATCTTACAGTGTCTTGCCATCAAAGACTTCTAAGATATACTTGTATTTGCTGCTACTCTATACCTCGCCTCAGTAACATGGAACTAATTGGCCAGCGCAGGCACTCCAGAGTAATCTTCTTCTATCAGAGAACTGAAGAATATCACTTGATTCATCACCAGGAATATATTTGCAAGATACGGATAGGCATCAACGTAAAATACTTAGCTTCGCTCGCGAATAGGGTTTAATCTTCACCGTTCGGCAACGTAGTCACGATTTGGAGGCGCGAGGGGTTTCTAAGACCTGTGAAGCTGCGGAGGTGGAGAGGGGTGGAGCGTCGAAATCAACATTGAATCTGACATCTTGAAAAAAGTTCACAATATTATATATATATACCTATATATTTAAGTATAATATATATAATATATATAATTATTATATATATAGTATACTAATATGATCTAATAAACTTTTTATATCTTTTATCACATATTTAATAATAATATATGATCATATATATAATCATTACGTATTATACACACTTCATACTATATATATATATATTAATATATATATTATATAATATATATTAATATTAATACTAATATTTAAGTATATAGTTATATATATACTTATATATTATACTCAAACTCTAAAGTGAGATTACGAGAGAGTATATTATTTATATATACGATGAAACAACATCTCTTCATAATATAGTATATATATAATATTAATTATTATCTCGGCATAATAACCAATAGAATATTTGAAAAAACAACCATATATTTATAGTAATCATTTAGAAATATAATACCATTGTTTCTACTAATTTTCTTACACAATACACATCTTACACAATATTTTCATCTAATTTTAATTAAATTCTATCAAAACATCAGTCAGAATAACTACTACTGAATTTTCAAGCCTATATGTATACGATACTCATGACATTTAATATACATATCATAAATTATAAAATTATTGTAATAGTAATATATAATTAATAATAATAATAAAATTAGATAATGCAGACTGTAGGTGTTCCGCTTAGACTTATTGTGTATATAAGGTGCACTAGCTCAAGTATCGCTGTATCGTGGTTCACCTCTGAGAGGAACGCGACGTGTTAGAACGGATCTGTTCTTATGTTTGCGCAAATCCATAAAGGTAGAACATATATTTTTATATGCGCATAAAGATTACATGTATACAGTAGGATAACTATTTATTTCTTATTTACTCTATCTAATCTCTTCTTACTAATTGCTCACAAAAAGAAAAGAAGAGAAAAAAAATTATAAGAGTCCGTGATAAGATATATGGATAATTAGATAAACACCAAACAAACCACCAGCTATCTCACCAAAAAATATAATATCTCGAAAAGATTTTGTGTAGACAGAAAGAGATCATCAAAACACCATCTTCGCACAGAAGACAAGGTATATGTAAACGACCACATGGATAGTTATTTTGTTTATTTTGAGTGATTCTATACGAAGGAGTTTTTAACAAGCTCTGGTTACCTGAAGACCTTTGAGTATTTATCTATTAGAATTATATTAAATAATTCATATATTATACAGGTTATACAGGTAGATCCGATCGTAGGAAAGGTTGAGCGTGCACACGTAGATAGAACTCTACTCGTTGATTCTGTTAATTGTGTAAATTTCTTTGGCAAAAAAATTAACATTAATATACATAGAATAATGGAAATTATCACAAAATACAAAAATAACAAAACTATTATTAAGGAACAAGCATAGAGGGATATTATCAAATAATATAAGCTATATATAACTGATAGAAAAGATATAGAAAAATCAACAGATTATAATATAAACTAATATCAAATATTAAATTTATCCTTTATTGAAAAATGTTAATACACGAATTATACATTCTAGAAGTAATATAGATCATATAACTCAGTTCGTTATATGAGAGGATATTCTATATCATAAATTTTACGCACTTTCTTGTATACTATATAATGTTTTTGCGTGTAATTCTCTCGACTACATCTCTGTGCCATAACAACAAGGTGGATATAAGCAACTAAAAAATATCTAGATTATACATGCTCGGATCTAGAATGTTTAATATACTTATGCAATATCGGATGACTTTTTCATATCTCTCTGAACTTACTGTAAAACAATAAAAATCAATTGAACTTTTATATATATATATCATACTCGTAAACTAGCGAGTGATAAATAGCCATAGATTTTAAATTAGCTTCAGATTTGGATAGTGGAAGGTACCTATTAAGTGAGATGAATGGTATCTAGTGTTTTCACGTTTCCATATATAGGTAGTAAGCTATATATTAATTTATAAGTACACTGTGCGAAACCGCTTTATCTGGTCTAATTTTTATTTACTCCATTATTAATTATCCTATAATCTTATACATGCAAGAGTCAAATTCTAAAAGAAAAAAGGAATATAATATTATATAAGTTTTTTCAGTTTCTCTAATTAAAAAAGAGACGATTAATTCATTGCCCTTCTTGTAAATAAAAAAAATCTAAATAAGAATATTAAAAGCAAAACGATATTACAATCTATAATAACTATAACATTTATTTAAATTTGAACTGTGACTTTTATAGTTATCTAATATTTTTATTTATTATTTCTGCATGTGTGTTAAAAATGTGCGCTAACTACGAGATAATTGGGTAGATACATTCAATATCTTTGTGATAAAGCGCTTAAAAATATCACCATTGAGGAAGTATCATAGAGAAAAATATAATAATGCCTTTAAAAGTAAATAAGATTAAAAATGATGATCAAAATAATGAAATAACAAAATTAGAGAGTGATTTCAGCAAGAAACTTAGAATACACAGAACAAATATGATCTATAACGCACTTTCTCTGCTAGCTTACGTTTTCTTCTCTTATATTATGGATAATGATATATAGTCTCTGAACTAATTTGCTAGCCCTATCAGTCAGATATAAGACCCGCTCACGTTTACACGAAAAAGAAAAGACATACGGTTGAAATAAGTGAAAATACGTTAATTTAGTTATTACTCTGACAATATCTATAACTTTTCCGGAGACAACAGTCTTTTTCCTCAGTAGACACCATATACACAGAATTAAACACTCGCAGGAATGAAAGTTAATACAACTATGAAGATATCAGATCATGAACTGAAGAAAGGTAAGTTAGTTATTTATTTCGCTATTTTCATTATTGTTTATCATAGTAGTGGAGGTTTATTATTATAATTGCTCTAATGTTTTTAAGGTGTTGCTTGCTTAAATTGAACAGGACAAAATTATTGCAGGATGCTGTTAATTATAGTCTTACAAAGAAATTCTAGATTTGTGTGAATCATGAAAAGCAGTTATTTTAAGAAGCTTAAAAAAGTACTTGTATAATGAAATTAACCCTATGTGTAAAATGATCTATAGGCTATCCTCACGGGGTATGAGGGCACGAAGATCTTTGTCTCGCGAATGTCGTCTGCGTATATAGTAGGAGTCTTGTTATGAGCTTTGCCCTCGAATAGATAAAGACACACCGAAGGTCTTCAGTGTGCGCTCAGTTTAAGAATTCGCTGGCTATTAAGGAATTATAGATGTATGTTTCGTGGAACTCAAAGATCGACCTTCTCTCTAGGGTAATTGGTATTTTCTCATCTCCAACGATACAAATAATTCCTTAGGAAAATATCTTATAGTCGCATAAGCGAATTATAATGGTGACGCAATTATTGAAATCTGTGTAGTCACAACAGATAAGACCATATGTACTCGATTGATATATACTGGCGCAGAAGTGCGCATATCACACTGCTGTGCAAAGTTTGTCCAATGCATTTACTTGTATCTCTGGCACACAAATTTGTAGTGTTCGTAGCATCTAATTTGTATATCTCATTCTGTAAAATTATGCACCAAAATTTGACCTCTAATTTTGTTGCATTCGCCCCTTGAACTTCACAATGTTGCAGAACGTTTATCTAACGCTCTTTTGAATCAGTTATAAATTCAGAAACGTGCCGATAAATATTTTGTGTTCAGTTAACATTCTTTAAGATAGAAACTCGACAAAAAGTAATAAAATCCGGATAAACTCAGAGATCCTGTATATTCACGGACAGTTTAATAATTAATAGAGTCCAAGAGCTGTGTCTAGAACCTAAATAATACACAGTGAACACACAAAAATTTCTCTGTAGATTATGTACTATCTGTGTTGACTACGTGCGATATTGAATGTATATAGAGTGGGTGGCATCTCGTCTACCTCTCTCCTCTGCATGCGTCAGATCTCATGCTCTTACTCTCTATACTCCGTGCTCTCTTTCGTGCTCACTCAATCTCTCGTGTGTCTTGGAACTAAGTTATCCAGTGTGATAATTCATGAAATCATACTGCAGTATAACGGATTGGCTGATGACTTTACATAATGATAACGCTCATCATTCTCTAACTCTCTATATGTGCACTCGCTCTCATCTTTATACATAAGAAATTTCTGGGAGGATAAATAAAACATTCATAAGAGTACTTCTCCT
>JABUQX010016967.1:22500-27500 GCA_015478945.1 Trachelipus rathkii | reverse complement strand
GGCAAGTTTTTTGAAACTGGCGAAAAGCGTTAGAATTTTAAACTGTCAAAATATTATTATAGGTAATTTTTAAAAAGAATTTAAATACGTACGACTTTTAAAAATAATTTTAATGTTAATTTATAGCAAACCTTATTTATTTTAATAAACAAAGTTAAAAAAATAAAATATTTTAAACAATTTTTAAAAGTTATAAATATTATTGAAATTTTAAATAAATTTTCAATTTTAAATAAATAATCGGAAATAGTATGTAATATGATTCTACACTTTTATAACCCCTAAGAAACTGCCAACCTATGTGTCTATGCAGTCATCACAACAAGTCTGCTATTGTTTATTCTCATAAATCCCAATCTGCTTTTACTAAATCTCAATTGGCTTTCGGATCTTCTGTAAAAGTTATCACTCTTTTATTTCTCATATGCACATAACACTGTTCGGTAATGACAAATTGCAAAAAGATATATTTTCTTATGATTAAAAACCTATCTCCTAATGTTGATTTAAATTATACAAAAGGTATAAAAATGGATGCGATACATAGGTTCTGTGGGTCGGAAGTAAGAATTGGGTTGTATTTTTGAATTTGTTAATTTTGGTACAGCAATTTCAATACCCAGCTCAGATTCAGATGCGCTTACACATTCTTTAAAAATTCTCTGAATTCTAGCATTGCAGTTTCTCTGATGGCTTCAAGATTATTTAATAGAATTTCACTTCATTATTGCACTCACAACCAAATCAATAAATTGTGTCTGCAATCGTTTGAAAGATTGTTTTAAACTAAATAGTCCTTTTTAAAACCAAAAGGGAAATTCAGAAAAGAATGCGCTATAAAACATTGTTTAGAATTAAAGTAGCTTTTTTGACTGATGTCACACTTCACATTTTATTTGTTCTAAAGCTGCTATTATCAGAGCTTAGCATCTCTTAAAAATACAAAACCGATTCAATGCGTTGGCACCACGAGCTTCGCAAAACATTTTTAATATCAAATCCTTGCTACCTTAATAGTTCTTC
Organism: Trachelipus rathkii; assembly: GCA_015478945.1. Classification (NCBI taxonomy): domain Eukaryota; kingdom Metazoa; phylum Arthropoda; class Malacostraca; order Isopoda; family Trachelipodidae; genus Trachelipus; species Trachelipus rathkii. Next base: position 26,477 of record JABUQX010016967.1, on the reverse strand, counting down.
CATTTTTTCCTCAAGATTTTTTCTAGCACTTACAAGAAAAATGTACAACATTCGAATTAGTCCAAATTCTCGAATATATTGAACTGTTAAAGCGTCTGTGAGGCATAAATTTAAAGCATTGTAAAAGAGTGAGTATAAATAAGCTTTAATGATTTTTCTTTTTCTCTCTAACATCCTGAACTCACCTCACTATTCTGCTGCACTCATACCTACCTCTAGATTATTTAATCTAAACCAGTCAGTTACTTTTCTTCAATTAATTTTGTAAGACTTTTCCTTCAAAATCATTTACTGAACGAAAACGCAAAAAATCTTCTTGACGTAAGAGTATCAATATAACGTAACGCACACACAAGAAATTGTTCCTTCTGGGGACACATGTTGTTCATCGCTAAGACAGTAAAATATTACTTTCAATTTATGTTGCACAATTTACGTTGAATGAGATCGCAAATGACTTGAATTAGAGCATTAGACTGTAAAACTGGTATCATGTCAATTTCTAGCAACCAGTTTTTTAAATTGTTCTGAAAGAATGTCCCATTAACGCGAGTTCTTAAAAGACTCTGAAATTGCCATCGTTTCCCCACAGGCCAAAGAGTTCAATTCGACCTGAGTAATGATGTCCATGTAACGATATATTTTGATTACCACAGAATCGAATTGGTTTAACAATTGGAATTAGCCGCTTTCTACTGTCTTCGCCCTCCCTTTTCTTCTGACTGTCCAATCGTTTGCGATGTTCTCGTTTTTCCTTTAACCTGCTTTTCTACACAAATCTCTTTTCTAACGATTCTTTGCGATATTTAGTTGGCCTGTTTTTTAAAAGATTCAATAGCTTTCTCTCTAAGTTTGAATACGGTCTCAAAACAAAAACACCAACACCTGGTATTTTTTTTACCTTCTTTTGTTTTCCAAAAACAATACACAATTGAAGCGCTAACCCAACGTTTTTATCAGAGTAAGCAAACAACTTAATATCAGCAAGCCACTTTCTTTGAAAATATCTTCCCGAACCTTAGCTTCCTGAAGCAGGAAATATTATTTGAAAATCTGGTTGGCATACCTCTTGGCCTAGTAAGCGGTGGTGGTTATCTGCATAAAAAATAAATAGGGATGGTGCTTTTCGTAACTATAAATTGCCAATAGATCGTTGGGAAACAATCCTTTCTGTATTCCTTGATTGCGGCTGACTTATAGACGCTTGTGAAGAAAAACATCACCGTCTACTGGAATTTTTCAGCTGCTAACGCAGTTACAGAAGTTCAAGAGAAACTGATTCTTCGAGTCCGAGAACTTCACCTCTTTCCATAACAGGAATCTTTAATAACATAGTGCTTACTTTTTGTCGAAAATAATCTAATATCTCTCTTCTTTCATATATTTATTTTATTTTTTAAGTGAATAAAATGTTCAAAAAAAGTTAATAGCACAAAGTGCAAAACTGTAACTATTCATTAGCAACTTGATATTATACCCTTAAAACAAAAGATCGATAGCTTTACACTTACACACCACAATGTTATCTAATTAGTAAGTAATGCTGAAAGAGAGAGAATGCAGGGATCTCCTCTTCTAATATATATATATATCTATATATATATAATATATAATATAATATAATTAATATATATATATATATAATATATATATATAATAATATATATAATATATTATATATATTAATATATATATTATATAATATATACTATATATATATATTTTCTCTTTCTTCTTGTAAAACTTCCCAAATATCTTACGAATTTTTCTGAAGCGACAATATATAAATTTAATTTACCTCTGACTTTATATATTAACGATATAATACTTAAAAATTTTAGTGTGTAAATTTTCGGGGGCCATGGCCCCCTGGCCATGTATATATATATATATATATTATATATTATATATATATATATATATATATATATATAATAAATAATATATATATAATATAATATATATCTATTATATTATATATATAATATATATATATATATAGCCTATTATATATTATATATATATATATATTATATATATATATATATAATATATTATATATATTATATATATATATATATATATATTATTATATATATAATATAATATATATATAATATATATATTTAATATAAAGAATAAGGAGAAATGCATAAAATAAAATAAATGGATGGTGATTTCGTAACGATGAATGAATTTGTGACTAGAATGGGTGGAAACACTTCGAAAACTCTGCATAACATTGGGCAGTAATGAAAAGGTGATAGTGAAATGTTGTGCGTTTTGATGGTCAAGAAGGAGTAGAATATTGGAATGAGTCATTAGTAGAGGAGGTAATGGTTAGGCGAGAAAGTTGAAGAATTGGAAATCTGCAGTATAGATGAAATTACTCGTGAAATTATCAAAAAACGGAGGCAAGATGGTGATTGATTGGTTTGAAGTTGTGTAACAAACGTTTATGGAGGGTATAGTTCCGAGGAATTGGAGTAGAGCAGCAGTAATATAACCCTTATATAAGGGTAGAGAGATAAGGGTAACTGTAGGAATAGAGGGAATTAGTTTATAAGGTTAGAAAAGCATAATATTGGCAATTTGGTCGAAGAAGGTGTCGAGTGACTGAACGACTCGATGTGAAGACAAGGTTGGTTTAGAAAATGGTACAGCCGCGACAGAAAAAATCTTTACATTTGGAAAAAGATGATTGATAAATGAGGGAGAAGAGATAAATTTTATTTCGTTTTTTGGATCTGCCAAAGTGTATTAATCAGGATGCAGTGTGGCAGGCAGGTGTTATTGATATATGGTGTTGGTGGTAGGCTTCTGAATGGAATCAAAGGTATGTATGACGATAGTGAAGCGTGTGTTAAGAATAAATGATTGAAAGTGATTGTTTTAAATATTAATAGCGGAGTGAGGAAGGATGGTTTTATTGGTTATTCAATTTGTATCGGATGGGTTTAGAAAGATTAGAGTGGTGGAGGGATTGTGCTAGAATGATGAAATAAGGAAGTGGAGTGTGTAAACCTATTATATATGGATGATTTAGTTTTGTGCGATGAATCTGAAGATTTTTAGAGGATTGGTAGGGAGATTGGCAGGGTGTGTAAAGGGGGTTTGAAGTAAACGTAGAAAAGATAAGTTATGGTTGTGATGAGACAGCTTCTCGTTGAAGTTTGTTAGATGTGACACCTGGAACAGTGCTGATTAAATATTAGGATATATTTGGATGAAAAGGGAACGATATGCAGAGTGTAGTAGGAAATTTGTAAATGGCAGGAAGGTGGCTGGATGAATTAAACGCTGTGGATGTAAATGGACAAGTCTTGAGTGCGCTAGGAATCTTCATTAAGGTATGTTTTTAATAATAATTATAATGCTGAAAATTTAATATACACAACCAATAATTTACTAAGATACCGTAATAAGTCAAGCAAAAGCTAAAAGTAAACGGAGTACGCACTGACTTTTCCTTCAAGAAACGGAATAACGGTAAACGGAACTACCTTTCGGATAACGGAATAACGATAACGAACTACTTTTTTGAGTAACGTGAACACTCTGTAATGTATTATATATATTTAATATATATATATATATATATATATATATATATATAAATATATATATATATATTTATTATATATATATATATATAATAAATAATATATTATATATATTAATATATATATATAATATATATGTCTAATTTTTATAATTATATTATATATAAATTATTTAATATTACGAGTATATCTTTCTTCATTCATAATTGTTTTCTACAAATTTATCCATAAATTGCATCATGAATATATTAATGAAAATTTCATTTACATATTTAAAATTGAAAATACTTTTAAAATTTAATATATATATATATATATAATATATATATATATATATATATATATATATATATATATATATATATATATATATATATATATATATATATATATATTTATATATTATATATATAT
>JABUQX010016967.1:5000-17500 GCA_015478945.1 Trachelipus rathkii | reverse complement strand
AGATTGTAATTAATTATCATTATTTCAATAAATTATATATTATTCGTTCGATACTCATTTTGTGGCGTACTAATTATACACACTCTTACCTACACGAGATGATCATTATCTATACATTTATTAAATGCTATACACGGCATCATTTATTATTATTATGTGTTGAATGATGTTGTATTTAAATGGAAAGTTGTTGCAAGGCAGAAGAGTAGGATAGGTCAATTAAGTTGAGGTGGTGAGCAAAGGAGACATTAAACTCGTGAGAGTGCTATGTATGCCAGGGTTACAAGGTATGGGTACGTGAGTTGTCGGAAAATTTATGTTCAAGTAAACCTATTAGGTTGGGTAAGAGAGTGAGTGCGGTAGGTCATTAATTGCTCAAATTCAGTGTTGTTTCTAGCAAAAAAAAAAGATGAAACAGGAGAATGTGACTTAAGATTGATGGAGTATAGACCAACAATGAGTTGTGAGAGATTAAAGTGTATCATTAAGAACTTCTCACAAGAGGTGATGGGTTAATAGAAATTGTTTAAGAGAGAAATTAAAGCAATGATAGCTACATCCTGCCAATGTGTGTATCTGGTAGTAAATATGGTAGTATGATAAGATAACTAAAGGAAGTTAAAACTTTCGATTTTACATTGGATTGAGCATGGGACGGATCAAAATGCTCTTGTGATGTGGCCTATTTAGATGACTGAGCAAACATTGATAGTCCTTTTGGGGAAATCCCGGTGACTCAGGAAATAATTCAATTTCTTAGACAATGTTCAAGAATATTAAAACCTCTTGAAAAAACCAGGACATTAACAACGTCTAGACCTTTGTTACTTTTATTTGCGCTGATGGAGAGTAAATATCTTTTGACTCTTTCAATTATCTTCATTTTTATCCTCTTCATTTCGGTATTTCATATCGCATATTATACTCTCGAAAATTTTTCCTTAACCTTAAAATGATTTAAAATTTTCAGCACTTTTTTTGTACTGAAACAGTTGACCTCAAAACAGAAGTGTCCGAAGTGTTTAATTTAAAAGGATTTAATTTAATATCTGACTTGTCAAAATGGCATCGTATTTCTAGGCTTAGCTGTCAACCGAGTATCATGTAGTACATTTCGGTTAGTGCAGGACTTCCACCACGGAATTACGGTGAAATGACAAAATATGTCTGGCATAGTTCTCTCTAGACATTTCAGGATTGGAATATAGATGGTGATATTGGCAGAGGGCGAGATAAAAGAGAATTGCTTGATGGAAATGGGAGACAAGCGGGATTTTGAATTGGAGAGAGAGGCTATTAGTTGTAGATTCACAATTAACATCATGTGGGTCCATGTATAACATAGCTTAAGATATATTAACCTACCACAAAGAGGAGTGCTACTGTCGGCTCGTAAAACCGCCTTCAAACGCCTGACCAAAAGAGTGAGAGATTCGTCTTACTTGTAGCAGATTCTTTAATTCACTAATACAACAAATCGGTTAAACTGAGGTGACTGTTAAGAGTCATTTGGGCTTTATCTTTATTCGCTTAACTTGTCATATAGTTCTCACCACATACTCATTATATACATTGTACTTATTTACTCTCTTCCGACTCCCTTCGAGTTTACAACACCGCAAATTATAATCTCCTCTCAAACTTTGACGACAACATATTCATTACATACCAAAGAAGACATAAGTAAGGAAAAGAGTAGCAAAGAACACAGGATATATGAAAAGACGTATATTCCTCAGTAGTTTTCTTGATTGTAATAAACTTTATATAGTGAAAACGACAAATAATCTTTATGTGAATCAACATAAATTTACGAACATTCAATTAATGATTTAACGCACATGATAAACCTCTATCTTTTACTCACTTAACCTCCCATAGTAAACTTATTTCAGAATTCATTTTATAATTAAAATTAATTTTCAATCATTTTTAAAAAACCCAAACTGGAACCTACGCACCTCTCTCAAAACAGCCAGGTTTGAGTCCTATTCTTTTTGAATTAATTTTGAAATATATTATTATACCTTTTATGTATATTCAATTTATTCATCTTTTATATTATTTATATTTAAATAATTTTTCATTCATGATTGAGTTTAATAAAAAGTATGGAAATATAAAAGATAATATATTATCAGATAAACATATGATATTATAAAGATCGAATCGTTATTAATATTCTAATATAATATTACAGTAGCTAGGGAATATGAAGCACGATATAGAAGGAGTCTTACTACTCACACTAGAAAGGATATATAGAAACAAACAAAAATATTCAAAATTAACAGAAAACAATTAGAAAATCTAGCATTATATAGAATAAACGATTAATAAATACATATATATATAAATAATCTACTTTAATATATATAATTGTTTTATATTTTTAAATCAATTTTATATTTTATTTTATTTATAACAAAAGATTATAAAATTCTATCAGGTTTTATTATATTTTAAAAATTAAATTAAATTTATTAGTTAATATAGAGTAAATACGTATTACATAGTTTTAGGATGTTAATGGTATTAGTGGTTTGTATCATTGGTTGAATGAATTACCTTGTCGTCCAAAAAGGACCAAACAAAAATATTAATATTAATTCTGAAAAAACTTCTAAAGCTAAATTAAATCAATATAATCTCAGACTTATCTAAAAATTTTAATCAATTATTATACATACTTATATATGCACACCTTTAATAATATATATGATTAAATGAGTTACTTAAAAACTAGTTTACATTTATAATAACAAAATTTAAAAATAAAACAAAACCGGTAAATAATAAATAAATGAATAAACTCAATTCAAAGTAGTACTATTATATCCTCATATTAAATAGATAATCACTATAATAGTAAATAAATATATTTATTATTCTATAGATAACTTATATACATGGTCATAAATATACAAATATTTTAGATGAGCTTGGATGATTTTAGGAATCATATTAGACGTCACTTATTATAATTTAAACTAAACTACTCAATATTGTTCTTCCATAATTTATATCGCACATATAATTGTTTTGAGTTTTTGGGACATATGATTAAATTTTCTTCTTTGTAAAATAAATAGTTTCTGATACTTCGATATTTATTTTACCCATTGTTTCAAGAAAATAATATATAAAATATTTATTCTAAAATTCCTGAATCATTTTATGGATATACATATAAAGTGATTATAGAATGGATTTCACTATCTAATAATCTTCTACAGCATTTTAATCCACTATATTTACATATAATTTTTCTATAGGGATTAATTTTATCTAAGTAAAATATTATTTATATTAACTACTGATTATAAACGACTTAATTATATTGGTAGGCAATAAAATAAAATTCCTCATATAAACTTTATTATGGGGCTACTTCCAATAATATTTATTTACATTAATCAATGTTAATTACGAATTTTTAGTTTATCATTTATAATATAATTATTTATTGTTTTACTATCTTTTTCGTAAGAGGGTACTAATATATAAACCTAAACCTATCTAATAAATTAATAAATGTAAATAATAAAATATATATTTTAATATAAGGTGCTTATTCTCAAATCGATCTGTACTGATTTCTGAGCCTTCGATATTTCGATACTTTTGCACAGTAAATCGACTATAATTTAAATATATGTGTATGTATATTCTTTAGATAGGATCTGATGGATTCAATGTGGTGTATATCATATGCAAGTATGCGTTGAGATAACACAAAATACGAAATGACATATTGGTCAGTGTGTGATTTTGAGGCAGCTCTTAGAGTGATAAATAGATTAAGATATATATAGAATATGATTATCGCTATGATGTTAGTACTATTACTTTTCTTATCAGAAATATTAAAAGATATTTAAATTTTATTAATAAAACATAATTTTTTAAAGTACGACATTTATAAATATTAATTTATTATAGATTTTTTATTAATTAACACATTTATAATGAGAATGGGCCTTAAGCTAACAAGTCTATCCTCAAGCTTATTTTTCAACTTATTGCATTTTACAAGAACAAAGCTAGAGTAATATAATATATTGGCAAAAATATAATTTTTAATAAAAATAGGTAAATTTTATTATTATATTCTAATGAAAAAAGATTCAAACTAACTAGGGCAAGTAAATCATACTATAATATAATAATATTATTTAATATATTATATAATTTAATATATATATTATTATATATTATAATATATAATAAATAATATATAATAATATATATATTATATAATAAATAAATATATATAATATTTAAAATATAAATATAATTACAATAACATTAAATAAAATTTTCATTATATATTCATTGGATGCAACTTATGTGATGAAATAATTTGGAGGCCATATAGAGGAGAGCTGACAAGGTCATCTAGCACTCTAAAAAGGTAACTTTACACTCATCAATTATATTATTTAGGGGACTCGATGACGATGGTGGGACGGAGGGGTTAGGACGTTTCATACCTACATGATAGGGGAGATTAGTTCCCCCCGTATCCACCTAGGCCTAGAGAGACTCACCGACTCCTTGACATCGGGGCGGTACTTACCGGCGTGGGTATTTACGTATAGTTTTAAACACTTTCTAAACACTTAGGTGAGCGCTTTACATACTATATTTTTTTGCGGTCAGTCCTTTATTTTTTTCTCTGTGCCATTAGTATTAAATGGCAACTGTGTAATTGACTCACTTACTAGTTAATAGGCAGGGTGTGGCCAACCTTGGCGCAATGTCGAACTACTTAACGATAGGCCGATTGATGAATTATATAGTATAAGTTCAGCATTGCTCCGGCTTCTATTTCGCAGAATTTTATTATATTTTATTATAATATATAATAATAACTTAATTTAATTTAAAGCCATATTTCTTATGAATTTATTAATGAAAACTAAAAAAATTCATTTTTATATTTAATCTTGATTTATTGATTAATATATATGGCAAGATAATAAGTAGATTAATGTAACAAATAATCTAGTTAATAAATGTTTATTCACATTTTTTTTGTAGCGTCGACTCTCATTAATTCAATAGATATATTCATTCTACTACTGCAAAAAATACTTCTTACTAGTTTGAATCAAGATTACCATTGGTAGTCACGAGATCAAAGCCACGTTGCTCAATGTATTCCATCTTTTTCAGAGCTAGAACCTAACCAAAAAAGGGAACGTTTTTTCAACTGGTAGTGAGGCAATGTTCTATCAAATATTTCTTAAATTATTTGCTTTTTTATATTTTTTCACAAGTGAGCATATTATGAATTAGTGCCCGTATTTTTTTAAATCAGATGAATTACTTTCTTAAGACATGTAGTAACTAGATATCAGATCACTTAAAATAGAATTAAATCATATTATATTCTGTGATTTCTGTTAATAATAAATATTCACATATATCAATTATATTAAATCGATATACCTCACATTTTATAAAGATCCTATGACGGTCACTTCATAAGCCTTTAATACCATACATTCCTATAACGCGATATTATAATATACTATAACAGTCCCTCATATACTCCATTTAACTCTAATCCATTTCCTACTATACTACTGATCATAACCGTTCCCTTTATCATCCACATTATTATCTATACTATAAGTATTATTTAACTAGACATACTCATAGTATCTCAGTACATTGCATTCACTATAACTAACATTAATTTCACTACCGGATGAATAACTTTCCTAACTCAACAACCCAATTCAGGCCAAGCATACCCCTTCACTTGAAAGTTCAGGTTCATCGCTAATACGATATCCTGATCACATATACAAATATATGCACTATACAACACGAAAACTAATTATACTCATAATATTACTTATACAGCGAGAACCCATTTCTTTTCTAACAAACCTTCGTCGCAATCTAAAGAGAATACACACAATTCACATTTATATACCTATAATATTATATTTATATAATTCTTAATTCCATATTAATATTAGTAAATAAAGTGGCAGGCTGAATATAACTATGAAAGCACGTCCTGACACTCTCCCTTATTTCATCATTCTTAACAACGCTACAGTCTTCCTGGACAGCAAGTCAACCAAGTTCTGTAATAATGTCGCTTTTTATAATTTTATAACCTTGAAACATATTAATTTCTCTATTTTCTTTCTAACATTTAATATCATTTCTTCACTATAGGAGGGTTAATGATAAGAGGACCTAGCGAGGGCACCGGATCGGTTACACCGATGCGCGAGGGGACGACCACGTTAACCCCCCTGTGTACCCCGGTATGAACAGAGAAAACCCCGAACTACATCATATTTTATCCGATATCCTTGCGTCATTTACTCCTATCTCTTCTTGACGAGCGCTTCTATGTCCGTTTTTAAAAAGAAAAAAATTCAACATTTGGCAAACTTCCCTCTCACTCGGGAGGAAGCCGCATCTTTGAATTTCTCAAGAATAACTGCTAATATTATGTTTTTGAATTTTTACACATTATTTTACACGGAAATTAAAAACGTGTTTTATGTTTTATTATATATATATTTAATCTAGTCTGCGGTAAAATCGTTCTATGATACGACTATCAACATTATCGATATTACTTGTTCGTGTACCTATTATAGTTTTTTAGGTTACATGCCTGAAACTTTTTTGACATATTTCAAAAACACCATAAAATAATATATCAATATAACATATATGCCAGCTATTGATGACTCTCATCTTATATATTTACATTATATTATTATCATATAACTTATAAAATATAAAAATAAAACTATAAATATAAATATATCTACCTTACTACACCCTTACAATATCTTCAAATAGTACAATAGTAATATAAATTTAATTCCACTACAGTGACCTCTATATACCTCTATATTTATTATTAATATACGCATCACTTGTTCTTATCACTAATCAAGTATATAATATATTCGTTATCTCAATAATATATCATGTTCGGAGGCACTCGCTGAACTCCCGTTCTTGCTGTTATTCAAATATTGAGTCGCACAATGGTAATGCAAAAAGGTTGAGCTACATACCCCTTTAGCTGTATTTAAGGGGCTGTGCTCTCCACATTATTATTACTTGTCTAGTACTTTAAGACACTAACCTATATATTAATAATATATTATTAATTATATATTTATATATTATATATATATATATATATAATATAATATAAATATATATATATATATATATATATATAATTATATATAATTAAAAATTATATATATATTATATATATATATATATTATTAATAATATTTAATATATATATATATATATATAAATATTATAATAATATATAAAATATCTATTGAAATTATATCGATATAATCCAATTTAATCTCGATTTATATCTATTACACTAATATACGAATCATAGATATCGCCATCACCTAATATTCTTCAAAATATCCGAACCTGGCATTTATCGACACAGATTGAATTTTACATATATATATATCCATACTCATCTCTCCTTTTTTTTCTACCATAGTTATATTTATTTATTATTACTTATATCTTATACTATTATATTACTCACCAATTCTCACTCTTTGTAGTAGGTAAATACCTCAATATTTTTAATAACAGGTGTAAAATACTTACCAATAAATCCAATTCTAAATTCACTAACTCTAGGCCTCGTCTATTAACATTTAACAGGTAATTGCTCATATTTTTAAAAGTAAACACTAATCTTTGGGCAGGAATTGGTCTAATTTTATCTCATTTCTATTTGCAGTGCGAAAACACGTGTGTCCTTCTTCCAGAGGTTATAACAAGCTTCGGTAAAGTAGAACAATCTTTCGCATATAACTACAACACATCTATATTTTAGGACATTCTTCATTATTAACCCTTAAAATTTAATTAATAATCTCTTAAACCCTACATCAAAACTTATTACTATGCTCTCGCTCTCTCATCAATTCAAATACCCGAATACACTATTATCCCCTTCTATCATAACCCTTTTTATATAATAATACTTCTAATTGGTCTGAAGTAAAGAAATGATGCAGGGCTCAAGAGTGATCGCTTGTCCACCTACTTCATAAGTAAAGTTTTCATTGACAATATAGTACGTATCATGACATCTATCACCTGTTCTATGCACAGATCCGGCCTTATTTCACTTCTTTTACTTCTTAGATTGTATTTCATACTTTAGACATATCTATTTCCTCTCCTCCTAAGTCCGTATATAACAATAATAGTCCCTAATCATTTTACCAACTTGCGCTGAAAAATAATACATTACACTCTTTTATTTGACTTAATGTTATTTTTTTGAAAAAAATAATTAATATTAGTTGAAAGATTCTAATAAAAGAATAATTAAATAAATACAATAATATATATAATATTAATATTTGGCTTTGAAATATCAACTTTTGATTTACTGTAATACTATCCGAAAAAAAAAAAATCAATATCGACTATATATCGAGTCTCTTGTTCGAGACAATCCTACTAGTCTTCCAGTATCTGTATTCTGTTGTGTCGTTTCTAAGGTAAAGCAGTTAGTATTAGTAAGTATTTAGATTTATCTATTTATTTAGATTATCTATTTAGATTAAGTATTTAGATTATATTTAGATGGATGCTGCCCAGCAGAACCAAAATTTATATAGGTTATTTAACTTATTTAGGAATGTAGATGTAGATGCCCAAAATGGGCTACGGGATTATAACAGATCACTTATACTTCCATTTATTTGTATGCTCAATTCAATTAGCAGTGCTATGATTTGGGCTCGGCATAGGGCCTCCCAAATTTTCCGTGGGCTTGAAATTGCCACCATAGTTTCCAATAAAATTTTAACAACTGTGAATATAATTACATATAAAGCTAAACTTCCCCGCCCCGCGAAAGATTATATGCGAATCTCCCTGAAAATATCCGCCCACGTGACGCTGAGATAGTTTTTATAGCTAATGATTCGGATATTTCAGGGGAGAGAGCTCGACAAAAATTTTTAGAAATTATATCATGTTACGAAAATAGCTTAGTTAAATTAGGTAAAGCTAAAGGAGAATTAGAGCTAAGGCAAAAATTAAATTATGTTTGTTTAGTATTGAATATGGCGGTTGAAAATCATGGTAACGTTGAACGTTATCATGATCTTCTAATTAATTATATTAATTCCTTTATAAAAATTAATTCTATTGTTCATCAAATCAATGATGATTTCAATAAAGTTCACTCGAAAATTACTGTCATGCAGAAAATGCTAGAAAATCTCGAAATTCAGTTAGGATGGCTTCGGTTATAGATTGCCAGATTATTGAGTAGTTAACTTATATATAAATGCTGATTTTTGTTAAAAAATTAACAGCATAGTATTTATCTATAAAAGATTTAGTAATGAAATCTGAAAATGGTTCACATGTCTTTAGGAAAATTAAAATATGGCATTATCCACTCACTGTCAGGAAGATCAGTTAGAGAAAGAGTATGGTCAGTTTGCATGAGTGTTGACTACTCCATCTTCAGGCATTTACTTTTACTCATATATTTTACTAACGAGCTGTACAGAAGGTGCAATGGCGGTTAAATCTGGTTATCATTATATTCTTAAGGATAATTAGAACAAGTAATCCAAATGTTCCTTTAAGTGTGTGTGTAAGAAAGGATTTGGAGTGTATCGAGCTTCATTTTGCAGAGTACACAATATGGGCTAACTACTCTAATTTCTGTGTTTGTGATTTCATTCTACAATTCTTTGAAAAGGAAGATAGTTAAATATAATTTATATTAAATAGAGAAAAAGTCAAAACGGCAGAATTTATTACGATTTTTTAAGCTTTCGACAAAAAAGGTTACACTTATTGTTTTTTATACATAATATTATGAATCCAGTTGTCGTTAGGATAGATTGAGGTTGTTGACATACAAAAGTACTCTGCATGCTAAGTTCAGCAAAAGTTAAGTATTCTTAGTTTTCTCTTGGAGTGTCATTATAAATTAGTTTTAATGGTGGAAGAGTTACTGGCATAAGCAGTTTCCCAGAAGAACACTCTTTGCAATCATGAAAGAGTGATTTTTGTTTCTTTAACATTCACACTTAATCTATTCTTATACTTTTCTGAACTTAGAATTTTTATTTTACAGAAATATAAGCACGCTTGTTCAACATCTTCAAAAGACGAAATTTATACCCAGAAAGGATGTCATTTTTTTTTTTAATAGACCTCATTACTTCATTACTATTTTTGCTATGGGGATGTGGTGATTTTTCATGAAAATCAGCAAATTCAAAGCAATTGTCTTTTTACAAAACCCTTGTTCACTGTTAAATTTTTTTTTTTGTCTTAATTGGGAAGGGTTGAAAACACACACCACTATTCGGGCATATGGCTCTATTTATGTACTGGGGTAAGGTGATATTCATTATTATGAATATAAGCTGTTGAATAGATATTAATAAAATAAAAATATTCTTGAAGAAACCAGAAGTGGAAAAAATTAATTAATTATATTATAACAATTTTTTGTGCATTTTTATAATAAGTACGTATGTCACATACAATTTAATAAAATACCATCAGTAAAGTAGCTTTGAGATATTTTATAATATTATGGATAGTATTACTCTACTGATTGATAATTAATAAACGTGTGAGGGATATTGCTCATAATTGTGTTGTTTGGAAACAAAAGAAGGTAAATAAGAAATATTACCTACACAGGTAAATTGATTACTTGTCATGAGAAAAATAAATAAAAAGTTTTGGTCCACTTACTTCTTGAATATATCTTTTTAAAAATAAAACACATGGAGCTAAATCATAACTTAATCTCAAAAAGAATGGAAGACATGTTTAAAATGGTCTTCGAAAATCATACAAAAGACATGAGATTTACAATTAATAACCATATAATTCAGAGCAAGTCATGAGTATCACATGTATTTAGTGAACTACTACAAAAAGACCATGAGAGAGGTCGCCAGAATACATTATTAGAGTGTAAGAGAAACATCGGGTATATCTCCAACTTCGTAGTCGAGAGAAATACACAAGTTTCGACTATTTACTGGTTGATATTTTCTCAAAATTCACTTTGTTATTCGACTGTTACAGTGTAACATCAATCTACTTTTTTTTAGATACCGATATAAATGTGAATGCTCTTCGTTGCCCTTGTGGAAACGATTTTGTCATTTTTTTAGTATAGATGCTTTTTTAAGATAATCCTTACCTCTCAACTCTATACTCGTGCTATTTACATTAATAGATTTTTAGAATACACTTTATGTCTGTGATTCTTTATGAAGATCAGTTGGAGAGTGTTTAAAAACACCACCTGCCTTAATTTATATATACACAGTGTCTTTATATTATAAAATATCATTCAGTATAGTTATTTTTTTCCATTCATTCATATTTTTTGTTCAGTTATGTAAATTAAAATCTTGGAAAATTCATTGTTCCACCAGGAAAAAAAAAGTAGAACAAAAAAGTTTGCGAAATTTCAAAATAAAAACTTTGGGGGCCAAAAAATACCAACGCGGAATCGCGAGGGATTATCTTAGGAGGTTTGCTATGGCTTCATTAGAGAGCAAAGAAAATAAATTCTAATACTATTTTCCAGATGCAGTTTAACCCTGTAAACTTTCTTTACTATCCAGATCTTGCGATTCTCAAAATCTTCTGTTGCTTCTAAATTTTAAGACATCATCATTCGACGACAGCCAAACTAAACTGAACATGCCAAAGTCATCTTGTATACCCCTCCCGAAGGAGGCATTAAAATTAAAGCCTTGAGGGAATCTCATAGTCAGTGAGTAAGCCCCCTCCTCACCCACAAAAAATTGAAGCAATCCAGGAATAAAAAATTTGCCCCTAAATTTTTAATTTGATCCTCTTGAATATTCCTCGCAAATTTCTTACATAAAGAAAACTGGATTGTGTAGTTGGAATGATGAATTCGTAAACTATATTAGTCTCATTTTGTGCGTCCCACTCTTACCTGAGCAATGCATTTCAAATGCTATACGGGCAATCATTGTGGGTAGAGGGCGTGGGTTATTTAATTCTCAGCATTTTCAAAAGAATGGATAGGAATAACAATGACGTAGAAAATTTCTATAGTCAAATGAATAAGTTGGTGGGAAGCACTTACCCCAGTATCTGGATATTTTTAGATAAACTAAAGGAAATTAACTTTCGATTTACAAAGGAGCATCAAAATGCTCTTGAAGATCTGCCTATTAGATTGACAAACCTCTCAAAAAAGCGTAAGAAATTTGAAAAACTGAGCAAACATTGGGATAGTCTTTCGGGAAATCCCGGTGATCAAGAAATAATTCAATTTCTTAGACAACATCGCCTAGACCTTGTATTTTTATCCCGCTGATGGAGAGTAAAATCTCCTTTGACTCATTCATTATCATTCATTATCCTCCTCTTCACCTTTCGGTATTATAACTAACGCATAATTATATCGACAAATTTCCTTAACC
>JABUQX010016966.1:22500-39510 GCA_015478945.1 Trachelipus rathkii | reverse complement strand
TCGTGCGCCATAACATAGTCCCAATCCTATGAAACCTAATAAAATGGTGTACTTTAATGGCACACTTAATTTAGACTGATTTGTTTCAAAACAGTACTACTACTTTTTGACCGAACTTTACCGGTATATTCGATAACTTTTATGTTATAACTACTACTGGAAGCAGTGGTAGGGATAGATTAATGAATGTATCTTAATTATCCCATGGATATTTAGAAATTATTCATTATTATTATTCTGTAAATACTTGAATAAGGACTTAAATATAAACTTTTAATATTTTTGCACTGCTTCTCTACCATCTGAATGAGACCTCAGAATCTTTGGAGGTGTGACTGTTTGTTGACTCTGACCCATAACAAAAAATCTTTTTTCGCATAAATAGTATAAGAAAAAGAGGGTGTGAACGAAAAGCAACAGAGGCCACTTGAATTTCATAATATGTACATGTAGTAAATTTTATTTACCATTACTAGCACGATGTTGTTGAAGAATACTTGAGAAATACCTCATTATTATTTATTTTTTTATTCACAGGATTTACCCACACTATCCATGCGGCCCAAAGCCCTTAATTCAAGCAGAAAGGTGGAGCACCCACCCGCTCGAACAATAAAGTCTGCACCACTCAACTAATTAAACACAATGATGGAGACTAAGAAAGAAAATAAAGCAAAGTGTAAAATCTCTCAGCGATCGAGATGCAGTGGAGCCCTTAAATAGAGGGCGAAAGATAATAAACACAGCAGGAAAATACCATTTATGTGGGAAATCACAACGCGATTGAAGGAAAGGACAACCCAAACACACACGGCTCACCAACGAACAGCGACGTATGGATTTTCAATCACTCTCAACACAATATTTTTGAAGCACAGCAAAGACCCATTATGTGCTAGTAGAAGGCATTCAGTGTGGTATCGGTACGGTCACAAACCAGGTCCGTACGGGTAAGAGACGTACGTGCGACCAAAATCCCACCAAGCACATCAGCGTATTGTAAATACCATATCGTTGGTACAAGACATCACGAATTAGGACAACAATAGTTGCCAGTTTACAAGCTGGCGACACTAGAAGGGCAGTCTAAGGGAGAAAGAAGGGGGGGGACAAATTTATTAGTCTTGCCTAGACTTCCCCTACTCCAAGAAGGATGAACTGAAGCCCCCCCACCCCCAAAAAATATGAGAAAAAAAGCTACTGCACTCAGACGAATAAGGCCCTTAAATAACTGAAGTAACTGTGTTCTGAAGAAAATAAAATTCCTGCAACCTGAACAGAACACGAGTTTCTTTGAGGCTGCCTTGGCAAACCGTTGCGATGGAGGTTTCCAAAGAAAATTTGACATTATTCAATTCTTCTTCACACTTAAACATATAGCCCTAAACGATATTATCGATCTGAACACACTGACCATAAATACAGAGTACCACTTAATACCGCAGCATTGCAATCACATCGATATAACTCAAATGATTGCAAACGATCATACCGTTCTTCAGAAAATCTCACAACTTCTGACCCGAATTTCAAAACTCATGTTTTTCATAGGTAAAAAAAAATGGAACCGCTTTTTCAAAGGCTTCAAGGCACTTGCAGTACACATAACGAGACAGATGGGAATGATGGAACGATCAACAGCTGAGACGTATACGAAATCACATTTAGCTAGACTGGAGGTAAATGAGTCAATCATAATTTTATTTGGAAAAAATTTTATTAATGTGTTTGCCTATGAACACTTCACATACTTTTTGACTTACATTCATATATTATATTATATATATATATAATATCTAACTATATATATATATATATACTATTATATTATATTACTACTCTAATATATTATATATATTATATAATATATATATACTTATTACTATTATTATTATTGATATATATATAATATACTATTTATATATATATTATACTATAGTATATATATATACTTAATATATATAATATATATAATATAATATATATAATATATATATATATTATAGCTATCGATATGCAGTTCTTGTAGCTCGGTCGGCCATATGTACAGTAAATCCTCAACAATTTACAATATATATTTTACTAGAATGCAAAACTGCGGTTGAAATCCTTGGAGCGTTCTTGAAGGAACACTTAAAAAGAGGAGATTTTTCTCGACATTATATTTTTGTTAAGACAGGTCTATATATTTTTTACACTATCTTCAATACTTAGACTTACTAAAATGTAAGCAATTTATTAACAGTTCCTCTTTTTCAAAAACATACAAAATCATTTACTTATGCCATTAAAGTCCAGTCATCCGGAATTGCAAGCCCATTCATCATGCTGGCATAGAATATGATGATGATTCAATGAGATAAAAAAAAAGAAACATATATCAAACTTCTTTTAAATCATGTGTAATTTTAATTACTTGTCAGGAAAACACTAACTCAATTTCTCCAGACTATATAGAGAACCTACTATATTGTGGGGCAGGTAGTGGCATACAAATTTCTAAACCTACTATAACTATAATCATATATATATATTATGAAATTACATCCATTATATATATATAATATATATATATATACTATATCTATAACTATATTATATACTATTATATATATTATATGTATATAATATTTAAGGTGTATGTGGTTTCTTATCTTATTCCCTTTATCTACCCTGGAAGGCAGCCTTACTCCTTTTTGATTGATTCAGATTATTGTAGCGCTCAGGTTTTTCTTTTAACGTAAAATCTGATACAACTCCAGCTTTTTATTCTTAGGGTGTGTAAGAATGATGTAGCGCCTAAACTCCTTCTATTAGCCTATGATATAGTACGGGCCCCAACTCCTTCTATTAGCCCGTAGCCGCCTGTGATATAGAATCTAATCCAGGCTCCAGACATTTATCTGCCCAAATTACAATAGACCTTTTACTTGAGGCAAACCTAAATACTTTGTAACAAATGCAGACTCCAGTTTCAAACAGGATGTACTAATCTACAAACCTTTGATCAATATTCCCCAACATGATCCAGTTAATCATGCGGAGACTTACACACACAAATTCAAATCCCCCCCCTACATAACTCCACCAACATATTTCAATTAAATATAAACAGTATCAAGAATAGACATAAAGAACTCCTCCACACATTAAAGAACTTCAATATATACATTGCACTAATTCAGGAATCCAATCTTAAACCAAACACCTACCGTACCTCTCAGATTTTCCCAATTACACAAGCCTAAAACTAGATAAAGACCCACCAAAGCTTAGTCTAGTTTTGCTCATCCACAAAAAACAATTTCGCAACACCACAGAGTCACACAGCAAAAATCATGAACAATGACCAAATCTCCACGTAATTAATTTTAGAAGTTAAAATCAATAAAAACATAAATAAAACAAATGTTTACATCTCTCACCCCACCTCTCAACTCTGCCCCCAGAATACACCCTGACCTAAACCCCTACTCAATATTACATCTGTGTACTGGCCGTTGCGCACTTCAATGCCCGATCACCCTGCATTGACTCAACAAAACACAATTCTCCACAGTAGACGCGTGATTACTCTAACTTAAACAAGCTACACCACTCAGGCATCCTTCAACAATCCCCGAAACCAACCCATGGCAACAAACCCTTCAACATAATCAGAACCACACGTCCCCTGACATCTTTTTGTTTCCTCCAAATTCAGCTTGACGCAACATAGCAAATCTTTCATGCTCTATCCTTTGATCAACAAGTTCATCATAACACCCCACACACATCCTTTAAAAGACTTATACTAACTTAAAGAAGCAAACTCTGGCCAGTTACACTTTGATTTATTAGACAAGAACTACAATTCCTGGCAACTATAAACTTTCATCTCTCGACAAAGGCGAATAACAACACTTCAATAAAACCATTCTCTAACAAGCATCCACACCGAAAATACATCCCAACAAGGCTACTGCGACATTTCCGATTCCCAATCTCTCTCCAGAGAACGAATGCGTTTAAAACGAAGAACATCCCGGTCAGACAAAATGACAACCAAAACCCTAAACAAAATCAACCACGTCATACACCTCAACCACATATGAATAACCAACTTAATATCAACTCAAACAAAAATAAACTGGTCAACAATAAACACACACAATACACCATGAAAGAAAATTTACACAAAGGCGAAAAATGTACACCCTGAACAATAAAGGAGAAAATCCACACTCAAAAACAGAAGCCTCCACCAACCACGAAAGCCATCTGTAAACAGACACCAACAAATTCCTTTTAGCGCCTAAAAATCACAATCGTCAATCCGTCCTTGCCATCATGTCACCACATCTAGAAACACAGGCATAACACCATACAACTCCCACAAAACAGCATAAACAACTAAATGACCTAATAAAATATAATGTGGAAACAAAAGAAAGAAACAGCCAAGAGTCCCCCCCCCCCTTATTAACTCTTGCTGGATAACGGTACTTAACACATCAAAAAATCCTCAAAACTTACACGAGCAGAGGACCAGACATAAATATCCAACATCCACCTCTAAACAACCTGTGGAACTAAAGACATAGCAGAATAACATCAGAAATTTATTCCAATTTTACCCATATCTGGCAAACCTTAATATCCATCCAACCATTTCTTGGAAACACACCCACATATAATCCCATATGTTAAACCCTTAATAAAACACCCAACACCCTGCTCGATATAGACCCCTATTATATCATTCTCTTACTAAAATCTAAAGTTTCTCGAGAGGTTGATACTGAATAGAATCGCCTCCCTTTATCCCCTTCTCAGATAACAAATGGATTCAAGCACCAAAACACATTACACTACATCACTAGCTATAACTGGAACAACAAACAAATCCTCACAGGTTATACAACAAAAAACTTCTACCCACCCTCTTCCGCACTATCCTAGTCGCAAAAGAACAATTAAATCAAGCATTCACAAAAATTCCACGTCACCTCTAATTAAAATAGAAGCTTTAATACATAAATTAACAATCCAATAGATAAAGAATATCAATAGCAAACCTCCTATCTAGGTTGCACAGACTAGCTATAACAAGGCGTCATAACCTCTCCGATAACTAATAATTATATATTTATGCTATCCCCGCCGGCATTATCCATATCACATTCTCTTTAAGATCTATTAAACGCACACAACTCTACCACAACCCACACTCCCCTCTACAAAAATCAAATTAGGTTATGCAGTTATGACCAACACCTAAACACATATACAGCCCCAAAGTCCCCTCTGATAAACACAAGCAATACATAACCATTGAAGCATGGCTGTCAAGAAACAGACACTACAGCTCTCCTTAAAATCTCTACCATTATCACTCGTAACCAAAGAGTCAACACCATCCAACTTTTCCTCCTGTTCAAACAACAAAACTCCCCACACGCCCATTATATAACTATCCCACCATCCCCCCCACCCCTCATTTAAATATCCCACCATTCCTGGCTTTTAACTTTCGATCAACACATGACCATTCACCCCTCACATCAAACAATGATTAACTCTAGAGCCACACACAAATTGAATGCACATGATGAAAACCGTAACAACCTATGAAGCCAACAACAAAGGGTCCTCTCATATTTTTTTGTATAACAGACATGCAATCACCAATCTATTAAAACTAATGAATCTCTTTTGGGACATTTCCACGATATCCATCTAACATTACATAAACTACAAGCGCAGTCCCTATATATATATGAAGAATTCAGAATGATACACAGACTGCGCTTCTTTCATCCATCCACACTATACTAGCAGGAATTCTATTAACATGATTCAGGGCGGTGCCAATTTTCGACAAGTCAATTATTCAAAGATCAATTTATGAAAACATCAACCCCCTGGGCCAAGATAAAAAATCTATATGGCAACTAACGTGTATAATTATCTATTCACTACATTATACAATATACACCCACCGCACACCCACAACTTCCCATTTTAAAACACTTACGTCATACCTCACAAAAAAGCAGCATCATCCGCTATCCAACAGAAACCACACTTCCTCCAGGCGCAATTCCCTCCTGAAATTTCTCCCACGGAAACAAACCATTGCAACATCAACCATCTCCCTTCAGGATATATAAAGTTAAGAACTTTCACAACACAATCTCCCCCCTACATGTTACAAATGACGAACAAGACACCTTTACTAGACCTGCTTGGACTTGCACGAACTCAGGGACGTACTTTGATACTCTTGTTTGATGGATATCTGGGACTCATGCCTACCTGTGGGACTGTCCATGGACATATCTCATGGATTCATCTATTCTCATAGGGAGGGGAGCTTACCACATATATACTACCGTTATCAACTATAAGATATATATATATATATATATATCTTATAATATATATATTATATATACGTTACTATATATATATATATAATATATACTATATATATTATATATATATATATAACCAACCTGAGAACTTTGTTGATAGCAATAATTTTCTAAATCTAATTCTTCCTCTTTGATTTCAATTTCAGATTTGACATCCATTTTTTATTTATTTTAACAAAAATATATTTCTAATAATTAACACACTGTAAACAAAATAAAAAAATATTTACTAAAAATTTGCATTATAATCTAATTCAAAGTCTTCAAAAATATACATGTCAAATATTTTTCCTTAACTTCTAAGTTCTGGTTGAACGTACTTCTTATTTTGGTAAATAATTATTTACAGAAAGGGTCTCTAAACAGATTTTTATAAAAATAATAGCATAGAATCTTAAAAAAAAATAGTAATGAAGAATTGTAAAAGAAATAACAGCATAGCATGGCTGCCAGAACTTAATTACTTTAATGCAACGCTAATTCCATCTAGTTATGTACTAGGTTAATACACGCATCGCTTGATCCATCCAGTTAGGTGTTAGGTCTCGTTTGGACCTATTAGTAGCTGGGAACACCAAATTCGTCCTGGTAAAATTTTGGAGTAAATCTGTATATAATTAACAAATCGGTAATTGTTACCCAGAGGGTTGTCACCCCCGATTTTTATGAAAATCACAGGATATACTCTAAAAAAAATAATAATAAGAATGGCATTAAAACAAAAATTATTGCTCTCTTTAAGAAAAAAGTTACAGGCCTCTCAAAGTTGTTAAAAAACCCATAGGATTGTTATTCAAAAAAAAAAAAAACATTTTTTTTTTTTTGAAAATACAGGAGTATACTCCTAAAAAAATAACTAGGAAGAATAAGTGCAGAAGCGCAAATCGGCAGTATCATTTAGAAGAAAACAAAGTTATTTCTTAACCCAAAAGGGCCCTTCTATTATCGGGAGAGGGAAAACAGTTTTAAAAAAATTTTTTTCACTCCCACAGTAGACTTTCTTATAATAAAATTAGTGGGCCTTCGTGCACGTTTTAGGGCCATCTGAGTTCAGGTTATAGATAAGACTTGTTAATTCTACACAGATTTTCTCTGTCTATACCTAACAAAACTTTCATAACCTGACTTAAGAGGGCCTTGAAATGAGACGCTAACCTGGATCGCATCGAATATTGAAAATTCGATATTGTAGATTTGATATTTTTTTTGAGGAATGTATAAATTTTTTTTCCTAAAGAGAGCGACAATTTCCGTTTTTCCATTTATTCTTACATTATTATTTTTTTAGAGTTATATCTGTTGATTTTCAATCAAAATCGGGTGGGGACACCTCTGCCCAAGGTCAAACAATTCCAACAAATCTTATTAACCTGTGAATTGGATGGTCCTAAACAGTCCTCGGAGGCCCCTTTCGGCGGTATTGATTTAATAGTTATTACCGAACTTGAGTTCACCCGTACATAGATATTAAAATATATAAACTATTTCATTTACAAAAATGATTTTAAAAAAGTTATTGAAGTATTTTTTTACGGATTTTCGTGTATTTTACGACAATTATTTTAAAGAAAAAATATAAAAAATAACCGTTACCGAAATATTTAAACGGCTAATTTTTTCGTTTTTTTATCGATATCGCTATCGATTGCGTCTGCTTCCGATATTTTAATAATATATCGATTGCCTATTTAATTTTTCCGATTAGATCGATAATTTTGACGATTATCAACAATTTGATTGTTCAGCCAAATTTACGTTTACGACTATATATAAAATATACAAAAAAAAATCGCAATATATATTTCCTGTAAATATAAAATAAATTATAATAAATGGTTAATAATAAATTATTTGTTTTTTGTTTTAATAACACTATAGAATTATATATATTAGTATATATATATAATATTATATATATATTATATATATATAATTATATACTATATATATACTATATATATAATATATATATTATATATATATATACTTATATATATATATTATATATATATAATAATATATATTATTATATATTACTATATATTATATAATATATAGTATACTACTATATATATATAATTTTATATATCTATATAACTATATATATTATAATATTATATACTACATATATATATATATATATATATATATATTATACTATATATATTATTTATATATACTTATATACTATCTAATACTATATATATATATATATACTAGTATTTGATACTATATATATATATATGGTTAATACTGTAGACAGCGACCACACATTTAATTTGGCGGGGGGGGGGGGGGTGGGGGGGGGGGGGGGTGGGGGGGGGGGTGAGGAAAGGCTGGGATGAGGAAAATGTGATGATCATACTTTAACAAAAGAATAGGTTTCTTAAGAAAATTGCTTAGTGGCAAGCTTCTGGCATATTCCAGAAGCTTGCACCTAAAGAATTTTCTTAAACAACTTAACTTAACTTACTTTCTGAACTACGAATTTTTTTTGAACTTAGAAATTTTGAATCAGAATTTGGTTGCATTTACAGCTACTATAACTATATATATAATAGCTATATATATATATATATTATATATTTATATATTATATATATATCATATATATATATTATATATTAATATATATATATATATCATATATATACTTACTTTGATATCTATAGTATATATACTATATTATATACTATATATATAGATATATATAAAACTACAAGATTGTGACCAGTAGGAAAATTTTTCGAAGTACGTTGAAACAAGTGCGTGAGATCAGGTATCTAGATCGGCTCACGCTGATCGTGAAGCGGCTTGGGACAACCTACCACATATATATATATATAATAATATATATATAATATATTAATTACTATATATATATACTATATATATATATATATATTACATTAGATTAATACTATAAATATCGATATAATATATTATATCTATAATACTATATATATATCACGGGACCCATTAGTGGGCTCGAGCGACGGAAAACAGATTGGGGACGTTTTCCATACCGTTAGGGGAGCGGCGGCAGGACCCCCGCGACTCCCACAAATACGAGGGATGGGATGGGTACGCAGGGTAAGAACCAGAAGCAGAGGAAGAGGGAACCATAGAGACCACTCGTAGTTCCCAGGAAGGCGAGAGACTCCGCTCCTTGCCTCATCGGGGCGGTCTACCCTTGGGGCACCCATTTAGTTTACTTTTTTTTTTTTAACCCATAAATCGGTTAGATAGGAAAGTACTATCGCCAGCTCGACCTCGAGCAGCCGAAGGGTCGTATCGGCGATCGGAAGAGGGAGTCAAGATTCAGATGATCTTAAGATGTGAGAGTTTTAAAGAAGGGTTGTCAGATCTTAGATAGAATACAAGTGAGAGCTTATAGGGCGATAGTTTAAAAAATCAGAGCAGCTTCCTTTTATTTCGAATAGCGGTTGGACTGCTGCGTGCTCCCTCCAACCTGAAGGAAAGTGGCTAGTATTGAAGACATATAGAATAATCAGGTGAACGAGGGCGGGGTCAGTACGTAGCACCATCCCTTCAAATCTCCAAAGTAGGTTATTCCACCGGCCCACCCCTTCCGTTAACCGTTATACATACTCCAGGAGCCATGCACCGACCGCATCAGAATGGAATCACAGAGGCAAGGCACTAGGACCCACCTGAGAGAAGAGAAGGAGGAAGAGGAATGCCAGAATCGTCCAGGGTGAGTTAGAGGAAAAATAGGAGGCCGAAGGAGATTGGGCCTTTTCAGTTGGGAGATTAGCAAACCATAGCCATTCAGATCGAAAAGGGGGGAAGGAAGATTTAAGAAGTTGCTAGAGGATTATTATTTAGCAAAGAGGCCAGCAAGATTGTTCCGTAGGAGAACCAAAGGAGGTTAAGCGCACTTTCGTTTAATAAAGCCCGTTTTGCTCGTCGAAGAGTATGAAGAGGGACCCAACCATTTCATCTCGTATGTGTACATTAGAAATCCCCTAAATACAGCACGGACCCTCAGTATTTGTATAAGTACACAGTCTCCGTGAGACAGTAGTAAGATATTTCAAAAAAGGTGAAATCTGTTTTAAAAAATAAAAATAAAATAATGAACTTATCATACATATATATATACTATATATATAATATATATATATATATATATATATATAATATATATATATATATAATATATATATATATATATATATATATTATATTATATATATATATATAATAATATATATAACTATATAATATATAATATATCACCTTGCTTTTGCAAATGAATAAAAAATTTAGTGGACTAACAAGATACGGATTGATGTCAATAATAAAAGAACATAAACGGATGAATATCTTAAATTTGTGCAACAACGTTACAAATAGTATACATGTGTTAGGAAATCAAATCACTCTTTGGGCCCCTACCGCAATGTATCTTAATGTCATAATTAGTGAAAACATTCATTATTAATGTCATAATTCGTGAAAACATTCATTATTAATGTCATAATTAACGTCAAAACATTAATTATTATTAAAATCATTAAAACTACAAAAGCTCCTTTTATGTCGATATGTGTATGCGATTTTTGGTATCTCCATTTTCTCAATCTAAATTTCAGAATGGTTGTTAAGCATTGGTTCTTTTTAGTGTTTCTTTATGTGAATATCAACGTTCGTTTCTTTAATCAAGATTTTATTTATAATTTACAATAGACTACGCAGCTTCATGTAAATTATTAAAGTAATTTGTACAACACAACGGATGATTGTTTAATTTTATTATTTAAAACAATCTTCTTCCATCGCCTTTCCTAATTTTAGACTTGGAATATCTGAATTTTTTTTTTGTCAGTTTCTGTTTGAATAGGTGGATGCCTCCCTTGGTTGGGCTTAATCTGTGCTGCATGGGAAAGGTTTTACTATTTTTTCGTTTTAATTTGATCTACTGTGATTTTAAAAGTGAAGTGCCACTTTTTTCTGTGTAATTAAAGTGAAATTATAAATATTTGAAGAAATTTTCATACAACAGCAAAGACGAAGATTTATAAAATCAGTCTAGATCAAGGTACAGTCTGTTTTCATTTAATGTTAAGATAATTATTTTATATTGTTTAATCTATTATTTATTTTAATTCATGTATTGAGTTGCGGGATTAGATTGCAGGTGGGTTAACTAATGTTTATTTGTGCACATAATTGACAGGTGAGCTTATCTTCGACCCTACATTTTAGAATTAATTGATATGAAGTTCGTTAGTATTGTTCGACTAGAGTCAATTATTTTATTTAGGTTGGAAGTTAGAAACCAACTCATTCCAGTTAATTAAAGGAACCCAAGGAAATGTGATCAATTTATGTTTTTTTGTTATAAGTATAAAAATTTTATCAACATTTTCACTAATTATTTGTTTGTAATACCAAGTAAACTTGAGGTATTTATGAAGCTACAAAACACAATTAGTTTTTCGAAACAAATGGGATTAAATTTAAATTCAACTGAGAAATTCAGCATATCTTCATTTATGTATTTTATTTTATTATATGTATATAAATTTTTTTTGAAAACATTTTTAACTTTTATTTAATTATGTGGAATAAATATTAATTTAATTTATAATAAAAATAGTTATGGATGCAAGAGTTCGCAAACCATTAGGATACACACAACATTTACTAATCATTCTAATTATCCCACATACTTTTTTTTTTTTGCAGGCATCTTCAGATTACTTTCAGACGATGAAAGCACAAATACTCAGTCCAAGTCATCTCCATATCTGGCTGAGAGATACATACTTACAACCATTATCCGCGCTCTCAGATCCTTAGGGGCTCACGATTTACAAGTGGAATGAGTATTGACGAAAATTCCATTTATTTTAAGATATAATAACTTATGTTCTTAGCGAAGAACAATTTCACATTTATTTAAAGGAGAAAACCTCTTGAATAAGACTGACGGGATGTCTCGTCTCACAGATGTCATTCAACTAAGTGTTTCTCTTCATATCATATTATAGTATGAATAATTTAGATATTTTTTTCAGATTCCATTGAGAATGTACTAAAACTCCGAAAAGCGATTGAAAAACATCGACAGATGCAAGATTCGACCACCAGCAAAGCATTCATTGCAACCGTAACGCTGCTTAAATATCTTTTTCTAAATAATATTATCCATTTATTATTTACTATATTGCTTTCTATTAATCAGCCATCTCCAGGAAACTTTGGGGTTTCCCATCCATCATACTTTATAGCGATGCTCAAAGGTCTCTATTAGCCAGCTGAATAAGGAACACGCACCGCATGCATAATCGAATACACGGGTCAATTACCATTTTTTTTTCGCCTCTCCTACTAATTTCCATTTACTCAATTTTTACTTAATCACGATTTGAATCTGCTCCTTTAGATTCCATTTCAAGTAAACATCTGCTTCGCCTTTATCGGTCTTTATGATTGGTGTTGCGTTTGCTACAGATTATTTTTCACATAGCTTACTAAAGGATGTGACTTTTTTAAGCGCCTATTTCCGATTTGACAACTCAATAGCCACAACGCTTCAGACACTTTAAAAATAGATTTTCTTATTTTGATGCGTAAAAGACATGGCGCATGACGTTTCCTTAAGATTTCCTTTCTGACTCAACCTCATAGCCGCACTCACAACATTTAATAAATTTATAATTTATCATTGTTTAGCACGCTGTAATTCTTAAAGCACTGTTTTTGATGAATTACACTTCTACCACACAATAAGAACAAGTCTTACGAATAATTTTATACTTCTTGATGCCCGTAGTTAGTTGTGTCTTAAGCTTCCCTTTCAGCTGATGTACACTCATAGCACACAACTCAGAACATGTTTAATGATTTAATACTATTTTGGCATGCGTCAAGCATAGTGAGGTTTCTTATAAGTTTCCCTTTGCTAAGATCGGTACACCTCACTAGCCGCACTCAAAGCATTATCATTTTGACCTGCCGTCAAGACGCTGTGAGTTTAAGCTCCTTTCATGAAATCATACACTAGCATAAAACGCCGCAGCTCACAACAAGTTAAAATTCATAATTCTACTATTTATTGAACTGCGTAAGCATCGTGAGTTGTAAAGTTTCCTTCTGATTTAGCCACTTCAATGGTTCGACACTTACACACATTTAATCAACTTTTTATATTTTAATGTTAAGAAATGTAGAATGGGTTTTTCTGATTACACTCATAGCCAAACTCAGAACATTTAAATAATTTGATAATTTTGGTAAAATGCGTTAAGCATGTGCCTATCTTCATGTCATTTATTGCCTCCCTTTTCAGAACATTAAAAGATTTTATATTTTCATTGTTTAAAGCATGTGTAATCATTAAGCTTCCTTTCTATTTACACTCATAGCACTCAGAACATTTAATAATTTTAATATTTTCCATTGTTTATGACATTTGTAATCTTAAGCTTCCTTTCCAATGACACTGCATAGTCACACTCAGACCATTTAAAATAATTTATATTGCATATGAGTTAAACAGATTGAAGAGCTTTAAGTCTGATTTAATGATTGCTCTTCATTTTACAATGACGGACATTTAAACTTTGCTTTTTATGCAAATTCAGATGACTTTTCAACTCGTCAATTCTTTAAAATTTAAAATTACATATTTGGCAACAGAAGTTTTCCGAATTATTTTCTATCCTTTTTCACAAATGAGTCTCGAATAATCTTTTGAAAGTCCCTTTCACTTTGGAACCTTTTTTTCCTTTGAACTGCATCGATAATGAGGTTCTGTTCAACAAAAATAACAAATAAAAAATTACTATGTAAAGAAAATTCAGTGATTTACGACAAAACCTATTATATACTATATATTTATATATTATATATATATATATTTATATATACTATATATTTTATATATATATATATATATATTTACTATTAATATTATATATATTCATATTGTCATATTCTTCTACTGCTGTTCTTTTCCCTATGCATGCTACGCACCTTACTCCCAATCTTGGAGAAAAAAAGGTAGATGAAGACGACTTAATATATATCTATATAATATATATAATATAATATATATATATATTATATTATATTAATTATAGTAATATATATATATATATAATATAATTATATATACTATTATAACGTATATATATAATATATATATATATAATATTATTATATCTATATATATGTATTATAATATATATATATAATATATATATAATACTTATATAATATATTAATACTTATTAGTTCATCAATCGCCGATCGGTTAGCTTTTACTACTCTTCTACTCTCATTATATATATATATATATATATATATATTATATATATTATATATATATATACTATCTATATATACTAATATATTATTTTATATTATATATATATTTAGTATTAAATTAAATACTTGAGTTACTCCATTAAAACATATTTCTATTAAAATTTTAAACTTGTTGATTCACGATTAACTTTAATAATATTCAAGTTATAATTTTTTCTTCTATTGTTTTAAAGTATTTGTAGTATAATTTTATTATTTTTGGTTTGTTAAATAGTTGTTTTTGTTAAAAAGAGTTAAATATGATATAGTACTTCAATAAAGCATTTATCAATAGTTTTGTAAAGATATGGAAATACTATAAATGTCACAGTACGATATCACGCCATTGCTTTGGGCATTTCTTTAATCTGTGATAAAAGGATGTTCGGACAGTTTTGATCCTTATGTGCTCAAATATACGTTTCATTTTGCATATTTTTGGGTTTTAGTATTTCTGGAATCGACTGAGTTTTAAGAAAACAGTTATCAGAAATTCAAATCATCTTATTAAACTAATAAAAACTCCCTATAACGTTTTATTAAAAAATTCTAAGGAATTTACGCTCATTGTTTTTCATTGCGGGCCTAGATTGGACAAAAAGTGTTCATTGGAAGTAATTCCCTTAATAAGCACCTAATTTGAACCAATCAAACCTAGAGTGTGGCATTCATATAGATCTAAAATTTTATTTATGGCAATTTGCTGTGAGATCAGTTTGCCTTTTATTGGTTCTCGAATGTATTGGCATCTTTTCATAAAATGATATAGCGAGCTGAAACAGCTTTTCGAACCAACTCCACACTTGAACGATGGTTAAAGACAGCTATTTTGGATATTCCTGGGATAAAATTTGGCCAAATTATACCAAATGAAACCAGATATTTGGCACTCTATGAAAACACAAATCATTAAAAGATTTTGACGAAAACTTTAAATTATTCATCTGATCGGTATGAAACTTTCAAAGCATGTATAGTTTAAGGTGATACATCTTTGTTATTTAATTTTTAGTTTTTGCCGCTGTTAATGAGAAAAATTTATAATTTTCTTTTATTTCCCATGGACAGTGGTAAACGGCTGGGTATTCAAAAAAATGTTTTAAATAAAAAAGGTGTATCTTCCTTAACTATACTATACAAATTTCATATCAACTGGAGAATATTAAATGGTTATCGCAAAAAAATCATTTATGCCATAATTTTGGCATTACTCTTCATATATGGCAAGTAGCGAAATTTTCTCTCACAGGAATGTTCTAAACAGCAACCTCCTATAGGTTTTTTTTGAAAGAGTGCCAAAATCAAAAAGTGTTAATAAAATGAAAAGCATGTGTCACATAAAATCGTAAAAAAATAAACTTTGTAGAACTCTCAAAATGCTGCATCTTGCCTTTTAATTTATGTAAATCGATTGAAATGTACAAATTTATGTCCATATTTAAATTTAAAGGAATTTCTAACCTCTTAAAACCGGAAAAATATCAAAATTGTAAAATTGCAGTCTGGTTATCCTTGTTTATATTTATTATTTTTTAAATAATGATAAATGAAGATTGTATAAACATTTTAGCTCTATTTATTTAAAATAAAAGAAAATATGATTTTTATTTGTGAAATTTTTTGGCCATTGGTTTTCATATTCAAAATATAGCTGATCAAAATATCATTTTAGCTCTATTTATTTAAAATAAACAAAATTGTGAATTTTATTTGTGAAAGTTTTTGGCCATTGGTTTTCATGTTCAAAATATAGCTGATCAAAATATCATAATTTGAGAACCACTGATCAAAATCTTTTTATTTTTTCAGGGAATTTAGATAAGTGACAGGCAAGAATATATGTATTATAGCTTTTTTTTTACACCAAGTAAATCCTTTATGCAGATTTCAACACTTTTATATAGGGGGCTCTATACTTTTATAGGAAACATATTTGAAAACGTAATTTCCCACCATCTGACATTTCCTATCATAACACAATAGTTGATTATGATAAACAGGCATGCTTTCAGATTTATATTTCGTTAACAATTATGTGCACCATTTGTTAATTTCAGTTAATTTACAAAAGTTGGTAAAAATATTATGGCTATTTCAATATTACATAGGCTTTGAGCCAATATTTCAAAAATTCACAACAGTTTTCATTTTTTATTTTTCCAAACTAGTTAGAATGATGGTGAGGTAACATTTTCATCTTACAGATTTTTTTTATTAATTGAAGCAATCCTTTATAGTTTTTTTCCAATTTTTT
>JABUQX010016966.1:10000-17500 GCA_015478945.1 Trachelipus rathkii | reverse complement strand
TATCTTCAACTGCAAAAGATTCTCGATCAGAGGCATTCTTTGGTGATAAGAAAAATCAAACAAGTGAAGATGTTTATCCACCTAAAATGGCAATCAAACCGTCAAGAGTACTAACGTCAGGGATTTATACTGACAAAGACTTCTCAAAGCTTAACTATCACATGACAACTTATTCCCTCGTTAAGACACTTAAGACATCTGGTTATAACACAGATTAATTTAATTTAACAATACTTACTCTTCCATCAAGTTAATGACATTCAGAGCAAAATTAAAAAAAAGATTAATGAAAGTGAATTTCGAAAATACCATTCATCATTCATTGGGATGGAAAGTTTGCCCAAGATCTCGATTTAAACAAAAAAATGAGGACCTACCACCAGTTGTAAAAAGTGATTAAAGGTCAGAAGCAAGCAAATACTGCGATTCCACTTCTGAATGAATGAAAAATGACAGAATTTACTATAGAAATATGCACTGACACGACTTCTTCAAACACTGTCGGCTCTCGAGTGATTGTGTCTGCTTTGAAAAGGACTTGGATAGAAACTTATGTTATTCTGCTGTCGACAGCACATAATGGAGGTAATGATGAAAGGGGTCTTTAATACTTGCTATGGATTCTCATCAAACTCAAAAGATTTCGAACTAAATTATGTGACATTCGCAGGTCCTATTATGATACATATAAGGAAAACGAAAATTGATGGATAATTTCAGCAATTATTATAGAGATAATTTACCTCATTTTGAGCATAATGCATTGAAAAAATAGAAATATCGGAATTCATTGAATTATCTATTCTTTTTCTTGGGAAAAATCTTGAATACTAATTTAAACTACTTTTCAAGTTAGGTTTCCAATTTATTATCTTCTTCATCCACATCTCCTGGGAAGGGTGTCGTCACTTTTCTTTATTTCAACTATTCTTTTCTTCTTGTGCTTTCCAAACCAGAAGAAATAGCTTGTCAGTACATCTAATACCAGAACCTAGTCCTTGGGTTATTCCAAGCAAATATGAAGGGTCAGATTGTTAGGCCTGCCCCCTTAGTGAAGAAATATCTCCTAGCTGTCAGAAAGTAATTCCTTCGTTAGATTCAACTGTATCGAGAAATCCAAATTCATTGTTGCCAGAAGTATATTTTTAAATATTTTTTTTTTAAATTTATAAATGCATTTTATTATAACCACTTTAATAATTATTCCGAAGTGGGTCAGCTTACGTATTAATGATTTCTTATATATATATATATATATATATATATATATATATATAATATATATATATATATATATATATATATATATTATATATATATTTATATAATATATATATATATATATATATATATATATATATATTAGTAGTTATGGAGCCATTTGGGAGCCTCCACCCTTTTCGATATGAAGGAATAGAGGTATTGGCTTCAAACTTGGAATATAATCTATGTATAGGTTAAGCTCAAAACAGGGTAAATTTCACGTCTCTAAGGATGTATATAGAGGGGGGTCGCCCCGAGGGTCAACGCTATATTGCGCTTGCCCTTGTGGCGGCTCCCGAATGGGTGAGATTAGGCTAACAGGTTCGGGCGACCGACCACCTGGAGGTCAGACAGACACAGACCGAAGGTCTGTGTTTGTCTGTTTGTTTGTATTTTTTTATTATTATTATTATTATTATTATTATTATTATTATTATTATTATTATTATTATTATTATTATTATTATTATTATTATTATTATTATTATTATTATTATTATTATTATTATTATTATAATTATTATAATTATGGTTCAGCCTATGGCTCCGATATATATCTACATGGGTTAGAGTTATCATATAAGGTTAAAATTTGGAGTGGTGTTAGATGGTGACGTAACCGTCATTGTTAACAGAGGTTACATGACCCTGCATCCCCATGGAAGGATGGTAGCCCCACAAACATTAAATATTGACGTAGAAAGCTAAAACTCACTATATAGCTTTCATATAAGGTATTTACATTATATATGGGTTAAATATCCGTACACCCCCCCAAGGAGAGGGTCACCAGCCCATCAAACTTGAAATATTGACATAGAACGACGAAACTTGGAATACATGTTTCTTATGATGCAACCTCGAAACAGAAAATAAAAAAAAAATAAAAAAATAAAACAAAATAAAAATAAAAATAAAAATTAAAAAAAAATAAAATAAAAAATGAAACATTTTTTATTCTTTTTAAGTTTATAACTTAAAAAATTTACGTTTTTTATATAAATCGAATAGCCTCTAGAGCCTCTAGAGCCTCCTGAGCCTCTTGAGCCTCTTGAGCCTCTTGAGCCTCCAGATCCCCAGCCTTCCAGCTCCGAACGCCCTCACGACGCCTCCCATCTATGATCTATGATTCAATATCATATTTTGTATAACATAACACAAAACTTTCTATTTATTTTTTGTTTTATATGGTTTAAACAGTTTGTTTTTTACTAAAAATTCAAGTCTTATTTTTTACTAAAATTTGCGTTTTTTACATACCCTAAACCTGTTAAATCAGTAAAACCCACCCCTCCCCTTCCCTACCCCAATCCTGGATATTTTTACATTAACATAGTAACATTTAACAAAAATTTATCACAACCTTGTGTAATTATCATACTGATCAATAAATATATACTAACGTAACAAAGTTTTCACATCAATAAAGCAAACATAGCATCAACTGAAATATGAAATAATGTACAACGACAAAACCTAACATACCTTATGCCTCGATAACTGCAAACAATGACAAAGTTCCATATTTAACAACACTAAAGCAACTAACATTGCATACACACCGAGCAGATACAAAGCTGTTGCGGAAAATATTCATTTAACAAATCAGTAGCACGCTGTGTTTGTTTATTTATTTATTTATTTTATTTATTTTTAATTTCATTTCATTAAAACTTTTTATTTTTAAAAAACTTTTATTTTTATTTCTTTAAAACTTTTTGTTTTAATTTTATTTCTTTAAAACTTTTTGTTTTAATTTTATTTCTTTAAAACTTTTTGTTTTTTACTAAAAAATTTATTCTTTTTATGTTTATAACGTAAAAAATTACATTTCTGCATACAGTAAAACAATAAATCAGGAAATCAAACCACCCATCCTATCATCTCCAACTCATCCCTGATCTATAGATCTATTGATCTATTAGGATAACAACTGACATAACAAAGTTTTACCCCCTCCGTTAAAAGTTAAAGTACGAATATAACATACTTAACACACAGCAACAGTACGAATAAGCAGCCATCACTAGCATCTTAACCAATAAAGTTCACATGGAGGGAAGTAAAACAAGTTTCCATTTTTATAACATATAATTTTCAATGAAAAGAGCATTAAATAAATACTTAAAAACATACGTTTTTATTTTAAACATATTAATCACTCTAAGCAAGGGACAGGGGATTCTGTATAAATTGAGCAAATTCTATATATTTCTCCAGAGATTCAATACCCTTTGAAAGGATGTAAGTATAAATACTGCCTGCTGCATTAGTCCATTCTTCGGCATACACAGGTTCATTAGCATGCATTCTCTCGTTCCAGAGAGAAGTAAACGTATCCAGGCTGATAGTTGTTAACGCACTCCTGTATATCGCATTATAGGGTAAACCACATGTTTCTTTGTAAATATCGTAGATTACACCGTGAGCTATATGAATTAAGTCCTCGAGTATGTCGACCTCTTTAAGATGAGACGTTAATTCATTTTTCATTTTAACCAAAGCTGTAATATTTTCAGATGATTGAACAGTGAAACCTATACATGTACGAGCGAATGTGTCAGCATCGAAGGGTTTCCAATAGTTGCGTACATCAATACTTTTAACATTATCAGATGCGGTGAAAACAACCTCTATTCTATTATAACCTCTCACACTGTCACCTCTGATAGATATTTCACCTGGAGGCGATCCATCAGATGACCCATAATTAGCCTTTACCCAAGCTTCTGAGGTATCGACAATCTTGATGAATTCTTCAACCGAAATGAATAAAGGTCTATTATTTGCACCTCCGAATGGAATACAGGTAATATATCGCTCTCCATTCGTTTGACGAAAAAATATAAATACCACATCGTTGGGTATTACGAAGGTCCTCGTAAAGATATTTCTAACGAGCTTAGGAGCAGAATGAGATGCCATCATACCAGCACAGCGAAAAAGGTCTTACTGACGAAAATCGTATGTATAAACAGACTCAAAAGGTAATGAGATTCTTTCTTTCGACCAATCAGAAGACAGTAAACAAGTATAGTACGGACGAACGAGCCATATTATTTCAAATAATGCCGTGTACAAGGGCTATAACCTAATCGTTTTCTGTTCGTGTATGTATTTTCACTATCAGGTTTTAAGTCGAAACATTTTCTGTTCGTATTTGTATTTTCAAACCCTGGCCTTACGAGCAATTCGTTTCACTTTTGCATCTGTATTTCCTGTTTCATTAGAGTTATTAGGTACAAGTCGAGAAATTGTTCAAACTCCTCCCATTTTTCGAAACATTACGCAATACCTATGATTCTCGTTTGATTCATTTTCGAAACATTAAGCAATAAATTTTGATTCTTGTTTGTCACAACATTACAAATTTATTAAAAACATTTTTTATGTTTTTTACTAATGTCTTTATGTTTTATAACATTAGCATAGTAATTTTTTAAGAAAAGCCAAACAAAAATTTATCATGGCATAACCTACATATCATACCAACCAATGAATAAATACTAATCTATACATGGTTGTCAAATTATCTTATACATTGATCAACGAGTATACGCTAACGTGACAAAGCTTTCACCT
This sequence comes from Trachelipus rathkii, assembly GCA_015478945.1. NCBI lineage: Eukaryota > Metazoa > Arthropoda > Malacostraca > Isopoda > Trachelipodidae > Trachelipus > Trachelipus rathkii. The sequence continues at coordinate 12,655 of JABUQX010016966.1, read as the reverse complement.
TAATAAAGCTAACATAGCATCATCTGAACTGCTAATATAATGTACAATGACAGACCTAACACACCTTAAACACGAATAAACTGTAAACGTTAACACCCTTACCGACGCAGTGAAGTAACCAACATATCAATACAAAAACGTAACCTATGCATACTCTTGTCAAGCATATCTCTAAAGCATAGACCGTACGCCTGTTCACACTAATTTTCAAACAATAATCTCTAACCATTATCACTGGCTTATTTTACAGTAACATAGTAACATTTAACAAAAATTTATCATAGCCTAACCTATTTATCATACTGACGCAACGAGTTAATATTGCTAAGTAACAAAGTTTTCAGATCAATAAAGCTAACATATAACCTGAACTAAGAATATAATGTACACCACCCATTCCTAACCACATCTTAAACATGAAATAACAGTTAACATTTTACAAAGTTTTTCATAGCTTAACAAAGTAAACGTTCACTACATTGTCAAAGAAGCGTATCTCTATTCACGACTTTTTTCAACATATCAGTGTTATTTTTTTACATTAACATAGTTAAACATTTAACAATAAGTTACCATAACTTAATCTAATTATCATACTGGCCAACATATATATATGACGTAAGCAATTTTTTCAACATCAATAAAGCTAACAAATCATATCCTGAACTAGAATATAACGCACAATAACAAAACCTAACATACCTTATGAATCCGGAATTAAACTGCTAACATTAACAAGTTCCATACTTAACAAACCACTAGAGGCCACTACAATGCATACAGAACGACATGTACGAAGCTGTGTGATTCCTGTTTTCAACTAGAGTTCACATCTAGATACAAGTCCGAGAACTATTGTTCAAACTCCTCCACTTTTTCGAACATTATACAAACAATATGTTAAGGTGAGTGTCTTTTGGTGTGCTTTTTTTGTCACAGGCGTGATGATAAAATCATCTTTGTATTTGTATTAAATATCTAAAATAATTGTGGGTTGGTGAGTTTGTGGTTGGTTTCTTATTTTTTGGTTGAACAAAAACAACTGCACAACAAAAATTTTGGGCATTTGTGTGTTGTCGGCGCTTTGTGGGCATAGAAAAATTTGTGTGTTTGTTCTTGTTGTGTGTTGTGTGTTGTGTGTGTGTAGGATTCTTGTTTGGTACGTTTTCGAAACATTACGCAATACCTATGGAATTGCTTGTTTGGTAACGTTAATTCTACACCTAAAGGCTATACCTTTAAGGCTCGTCACCTGGCCTATCAACACCTTCATCTTTAGGGTTATTCAGAAAACGAAATAACAAACAACCTTATCCCCATGCAAAGAAATTACGAAAAAAGATAAGCGTAAGTCGAGAGTGGTTAAAAAATGTAAAGCTAATGGTATATTACAAGCGCGAACTGTTTTGGGGTTAAGAAAATGGTAACATTACGCAATATTATAAGCCACGTCCCTCATCTCTTGTTAAGGGCTACGTTTAGGTTAGTTTTGTATAATCTGGTGTTGTTTACATCATCTTCTTATTGGGGAGAGATGATACATTCTTCTTAAAGAGCGACGGATGAAGGCTCTCATTAGTTGCTTGTTCTGACCTTTAAAACTATAACATGGTTTCTCTTTGTGAATAATAAATTGTAAACGATATTGTAATAGGAAGATGTCGCACACCCAAAAGAATGTAATTTAACTTTCGCGTCGTAAGACAAATGGCGAACGTTACTTTGCATGCTCCGATTCATCTTACACTTGTAACAGATCATTATTCCTATCATGTGAAGAATTAAGTAGTGTGTTTAATGAAGTTAATCATGGATAATGAGAAGTACGTTCTTCGTCTGTGGACAAATTCAATGGGGAAGTTTGCAATCAAGTGGTAACGAGATGACACTAAAAAGATTTACGTCTTGTTTTTTCCTACATAACAACATCGAGTTCATTGATTTACGTGAGCTGGTGGAGACGCGCATTCAGAGCCCGGTATATTCCCGTCCGCACTGCTTTGGTGTTTGTGTGAGAGGCGAGAAAATCATTACAGGTCTTTACAGGATGCATGAAAAGAATACTCAAAACATTTGATTGAAGTTGATTTACTGGACGAACTTGTTTACCTATCAGCATGGTATACTCTATGCGCATGTAAACGATGATAAATATGTCGAAATCACATTAAACATCAGTTATCCGATGTTCTACCTTGAAAATTCCCTTCCTTTAATGAAAAAGAGAATGAAATCAACTGGGTACAAAGAGCAATCTTTGACAAAATATAAATGCAAGAGAATATTTATACTATATCACACAGAAGGTCTTGGAAGTTTTGGAACAATACATCGAAATGCTCGCTGTATGTTAAATCCTATTTAAACGAACTCAATCTTATTAAAATATTTTTTATATAATTATACGATTGTAATTTTTTTATTATATGTACCTGTTTTAAAACATATTATGTAAGATGTATATTAAAATTGTTTTTTTTTCTAATGATTGTTTCTTTTACCTGTGTATATATATATATATATAATATATATATAATATATTATATATATATATATATATATATATATATATATATATATATAATATATATATATATAGTATATATATATTATATAATATATAAGATATATATATATATATATATTATTATATAT
>JABUQX010016966.1:0-5000 GCA_015478945.1 Trachelipus rathkii | reverse complement strand
AAAAAAGTTTTCTACATTATCATAGTAATATTTAACAAAAACTTAATCATAACCTTACCTAAATACCATAATCCCCAACAAATAATTGCAAACATAACAAAGTTTTATTCCAACATAACATAAAAAAAAATAAAAAAACCCCAAAAAAAAGGTTTTTTTTAAAATCCAAACATAACATAAAACAAAAGTTTTAACAACAACATAGTACAAAATAAGTTCTTTATATAACTTAACAACGAATATATGCTAACGTAACATTGTTTTCATATTAATAAAGCTAACATAGCATTAATAGAACTAAGAATATAAGGAGCTATGACAAAACCTAACACAGCCTACGCACGAATAAACTACTAACATTAACAAAGTTTTCATTACTTAGCGACAGTAAATACCTATCACAGCGTTAAAAACGTAAGCCTATTGCGCACTTTTCAAGGCATATCTCTAACATATCAATGTTTATTTTTACATTAACACTATTGATTACGTCGCAATTTTGAGCTATCATTTCGGATAAAAATAGCACAAAAATGAGTTCTTTATATAGTAAACAGCGAATATATGCTAACATAAGAATGTTTTTTCACATTATAAAGCTAACATAGCATCATATGAACTAAGACAATAATGGTACAACGACAAAACCTAACACAACTTACGCACACGAATAAACTGTTACATTAACAAAGTTCACAACTTAAATACCAGTAAGTAACTACATGCAATAACAAACGTGTCTACTTCTGCTTTTTTTCAAGGCATATTCTAACATATTTAAGTTTAATTTTACATAAACAGTAATATTTAAGCAAATTTATCATAACCATGTCTAATTTTCATACAGACCAACGAATAACTGTTAAACATAACAAAGTTTATCAAACATAACAAAAATAAGTTCTATGAATAAAATAACATAGTAAAATGTAATAGTTTACTGATTTTTTAAAGCTTTAAATCAGTAAATCAGTAAATCAACCATCAGACCCACCCCCCTACCCCCATAGACATTTGATCTATTGATCAAAAAAAAAAAAAAAAAAAAAAAAAAAAAAAAAAAAAAAAAAAAAAAAAAAAAAAAAAAAAAAAAAAAAAAAAAGCTACTAGAGAAAGGTCATACATCTAATAACATTTCGGTTGAACATAACACAAAAAATATGTTCTTTATATATCTACATCGATAATAGCTAACGTAACAAAGTTTTTAACATTAATAAGCTTAAACATAACAATAACCCACACTAAGCATATAAAGTACACGACCAAACCTAACACATCATACGTGCGAATAAAACTACCAAATTAACAAACTTCTGCACTTAACATCAGTAAAAGTACCTAACACTTCGTACAAAACGTAACCTATTACACTTTTTCAGGCATATCTCTCTAACATATCAATGTTAAATTTACATTAACATCGTAACATATTTCACAAAATATTTAACCATATCCTGTGCTAATTATCAATATTGACACGAAGTATATGCTAACGTACCAGTTTTTTTTACATCAACCTCGTAATATTTAACAAAAATTTATCATAACCTCGTCTAAATATATAATCCCAACGAATAATTGCAAATATAACAACGTTTTATCCAAACATGTAACATAAAAATAACAAAATTTTACCCTGACATAACATAAAATAAGTTCTTTGAATAAAATAGTCACAGTAAAGCGTAATAGTTTACGGATTTTAAAGCAGTAAATCAGTAAGCAGTAAATCAAACCACCATCCCCTGCAGTCCCCAACCACCCATACGTTGATCCTATGATCTATTGGAACTATTGACTCCAAATCATATTGAGTATATTTTTGGACAAACAATAACATAAAAATAAGTTCTTTACATACTGGCCTACGAATATATGCTCATGCAACAAAGTTTTTAGCATCAATAAAGCTAACATATCATAACCTGAACTAAGATATATAATGTACAAATGCAAACTAACATAACTCGTGTATGAAAATCAGGTAACATCCTGAAAATTCCCTACTTATCAAAGGTAAAGTAGCTAATAGGTCGTACAATACTCGATATGTTCCTACTTTTCCCGCATATCAGCAACAGGTAAAGATGTATTGTGTAACAAATTCCCTTAACAAAGTGTCAATCTATCAATGATGCCAAGCATCTTGAACTATGAATTGACACTATCTTCATAAAAGTGTCACTCATTTGTTTCGAGTAATATCACATCATTTTGACCTATTGAATACAACGTATGAAATCTAGCAATTCTTTGCAAACCTAACAAAGACTGAACCAACAAGCAAATCCTAGACGCACGTTTTTTTACACATCATGCGTCAGTTAAACAGTATATTTACAAACTCATCATTTCTCTAACAAATCAGTGTTAATTTCACACTGTCATAGTAATATTTAACATAACATACATAACTTACGAATAAACAGTTTCCATTAACCAAGAGTATCTACAACAACACTTCACCTTCCGAGAGAAAACCCTATGGGATGCGCCCCTTGAAAGGGTGTGAATCCAGAGAGAGGGGATCACCCCGAAGGGGTGTAAGCGGGCATTACCCCCCTGAAGGAGGGGTAGGGCCTCAGCCAAAAGGGCTGAGGCCCAAAACCCGCTTACACCCTTTCGGGGTGATCCCTTCTCTCAGGATTCACACCCTTCTAAGGGGAGCATCCCAAAGGGTTTTCTCTCGGAAGGTGAAGTGTTGTTATAGATACTTTTGGTTAATGAAAACTGTTTATTCGTAAGTTAATAGTAATGTTAGTAGTTTATTCGTGCGTAGGCTGTGTTAGGTTTTGTCATAGCTCCTTATATTCTTAGTTCTATTAATGCTATGTTAGCTTTATTAATATGAAAACAATGTTACGTTAGCATATATTCGTTGTTTAGTATATAAAGAACTTATTTTTGTACTATGTTTGGTTAAAACTTTGTTATTTTTATGTTATGTTTGGATAAAAACTTTGTTATGTTTATGTTATGTTTGAATAAAACTTTGTTATGTTTGCAATTATTTGTTGGGGATTATGGTATTTAGGTAAGGTTATGATAAATTTTGTTAAATATTACTATGATATGGTAATCGGCCAAGATTATGATACATTTCATCTAAATGTTACTGTGCTAATGTAAGATTAACGTTAATATGTTAGAGATATGCTTGAACAAGTATGAATAGGTTACGTTTTGCATGTAATGTTAGTTACTTTACTGTTGTTAAGTGCGATATTTTGTTAACGTTAACAATTTATTCACGTTTAAGGTATGTTAGGAGGCAAACCTTGAAAACCCTCCATAACTATAAGGCTGTTTCACATCGAAGTAATATTTATCAACCACGTGTTTAGCATCCATTATTAACCCTGACATATATATATATATATATATATATATATATATTATAAATAACATATATATATATATATATATATATATATATATATATATATATATATATATATATATATATATATATATATATATATATATAAAAAAATATATATATATATATTATATATAGTATATATATATATATATATATATATATATAACACAGGAAAAAGAAACAATCATAAGAAAAAAACAATTTTAATATACATCTTACATAATATGTTTTAAAACAGGTACATATAATAAAAAAATTACAATCGTATAATTATATAAAAAATATTTAATAAGATTGAGCTCGTTTAATAGGATTTAACATACATTGTGAGCATTCGATGTATTGTTCCAAACTTCCAAGACCTTCTGTTGTGATATAGGTATAAATATCTCTTGCAGATATATTCAAAGATTGCTCTTTGTACCCAGGTGGTTTCCTCTCTTTTTCACAAAGGAAGGTGAATTTTTCAAGATTGAGAACATCGATAACTGATGTTTCCTGTGATTCGAACATATTGTGTTCATCGTACATCGTATAGAGTATACCATGCGATAGGTTAACAAGTTCGTCCAGTAAATCAACTTCAATCAAACGTTTTGATATTTCTTCATGCATCTTGATAAAGCCTGTAATGTTTTCTCGGCCTCTCACACAAACACCAAAGGCAGTGGGACGGAATATTCCGGTTGAATTGGGTCTCCACCAGCTACGTAAATCAATGGACTCGATTTTGTTATGTAGTGAAAAAACAAGAGTTAATCTTTTTGTGTCATCTTCGTTACCACCTTTGATTGCAACTCCCCATGAATTTGTCACAGACGAAGAAACGTACTTCTCATTTATCCATGTATAAACTTCATTACACACTACTTAATTCTTCACATGATAGGAATATGAATCTTTACAAGTGTAAAATGAATCGGAGGCATCAAAGTAACGTTCGCCATTTGTCTTACGACGGAAAGTTAAATTTACAATATCTTTTGGGTGCGATATCTTCCATGTTACAATATCGTTTACAAATTTATTATTCACAAGAGAAACCATGTTTATAGTTTTAAAGTCAGACAAGCAACTAATGAAGAGCTTCATCCGTCGCTCTTTTAAGAAGAATGTAATCATCTCTCCCCCAATAACGAAAGATGATGTAACAACCCAGTTTATACAAAACTAACCCTAAACTGTAGCCCTAACAAGAATGAGGGGCATGGCTTATAACTATTGCGTAATGTTACATTTTTCTTAACCCAAACAGTTCTCGCTTGTAATATACCATTAGCCTTACATTTTTTAACCACTCTCGACTTACGCTTATCTTTTTTCGTAATTTCTTTGCATGGGGATAAGGTTGTTTGTTATTTCGTTTTCTGAATAACCCAAAAGGTGAGGGTACAGGTGTGGATATTGGGCCAGGTGACGAGCCTAAAGGTATAGCCTTAGGTGTAGAATACACGTTTACCAAACAAGAATCATAGGTATTGCGTAATGTTTCGAAAACGTACCAAACAAGAATCCTAGGTATTGTGTAATGTTTCGAAAAGTGGGAGGAGTTTGACAATTTTCTCGACTTGTATGCTGATAACTCGTAGTGAACAGGAAATGCACATCTCGGTCA
>JABUQX010016965.1:0-25177 GCA_015478945.1 Trachelipus rathkii | reverse complement strand
CAGTGCGTATCGGGGGAGTGGAATTCTCGTTTTCCAATCACTCTCGCCAATTTCTTCATTCAGCTAGAAATCGATTTAGGGATACTCTTCGACGGAGCAAAGCTGGCTTTCATTCAAACGAAAGTGCGTTAACTTCCTTGGTCCTCCTACTGACAAATCTTTCTGACCTCCTGCCAAAAACATCTCTAGCAACTTCTGTTAAACTGCCCTTTCCTATGATGGTTCTGTTGTTAATTCTCCAACTGAAAAAAGGCTAATCTCTTCGGCCTCCTATTTTCCACTAACTTAACCCTAGAGGATTCTGGCATTTCTCTTCCTCCTCCTTCTTCCCTCAGGTGTGCCATGTCTTTACCTGTGACTTACATTTGATCGTGTTGCATGGCCCTGAGAATCTGATGAAGGATAGGAAGACGGGTGGCCCAGATTGCATTCCTCCTCGTGTTTTTGAGGGAGTGTTCCGTGCTATCCCCGCCCTCGTTCAACTATTCTCTCTATGTCTCAAACTAGCACTTTCCTCAGTGTTGGAAGCTCGCACATGTCAACCCTATCAGAAAAAAAGTGTAAGCCGCTCTGATTCCCACTAACTATCTCTCTATAGCTCTCACTTTTATATCGTATCTAAGATCTTTGAAACCGTTCTCAACTTTCACTTCTTAGATTTATCTTGAAAATTCACTCCCCCTTCTGTTCCGATAGCCAGCTACGGCTCAGCGCTCAGAGGTTCTTCTGGCGATGATACTTTTCCTTTTACGTATTTATGGTTTTCCGCCATAAGGAATTACGGGGAGACGTGCGTGGTGGCGCGTTGACCATATCCAAAGATTTGAACCGAGTATGGCACGCAGTCACTACTCTCCAGCTTTCCCCTTTGGGATTTCCTCTTTCTCTGTGCTTAATTTATTGTCTAGCTTTAGTTCAAATCTCTAAATATCAGCTTTTGTTGATGGGGCGACTTTCTCTTCTTCTTTTTCTGTCATAGTGGTGTTCCTCAGGTTCTGTGTCTTATCTCCTACTTATTCCTACTTTTTCAGTATGATCTTCTCACCTGCACATTTAAATCTATCCACTCATATGCCGATGACTCAACCTTCCATTCTTCAACTCATTTCATTCTGCTTCCTCTTTTTACTGTCTAGAATTGCGCTTCTTGGTTAATCTGTCCTATGTTTATCTGGATAGAATTCGGATGGGGTCGTCTCAACCTTGTTGAAATCAATTCTTTAAAAACCCAACTTCTTGAAAATCTCTTCTCTAAACACTTTCTAACTTTCATGTCTCTTTCGACGGTTCTCTCGTCTTCTCCTGTTTGATCAATATAAACATCCTTGGGCCTTAACATAAACAAAAAAAATGTTGGAAACCTAATGTCACAACGGTTGCTATGGCGGCCTCAAAGAAACTGGGAGTTCGTTTAGACTGCGAGTACTTTTTTCTCTTCTCAGTATTGCTCCGCTGACTCAGGTTCTCGATCCGCTTTTGGAATGGAGTCTGTTCTCATATCTTGAGGGGGGGGGGGTTCGGGCTTCCACCGGCTTTTGGATTAGGGCGCAGTCAAGGCAAAAGGCTTATAAACGTGCTTTTGGTCTTTATCTCTATTCTATAAGTACCCAGCCGCAAGTGCTCGAAGGAACTGACCACTCGTATACCACCACCTTTGCGACGTCTTCTTTGCAAAATGAGAGCTGTTTCTGTGGGGATATTGGGAGGATATTGGTAACTCCCAGGCTATTCGCCGTGGTGCTTCCTCCTTTCCGCCACCTTTGTTTCTGTCGAATTCTTTTCCATCTTCTGTATTCCTGCTGAATTTTAATCTCCTCACATTAAAGCCTGCGTCTGTGCTCATCAGCGTAATTTGAGCTATAGAGGGGTGAACTGTTGAGCTTACTACACCCCTCCTTGAATAGGTCTGGACGGTGAGTGAAGTGACAACTGTAAAAAAAATTCCTTAGGTGGGGCAGATGGGCAATGAACTAACATCCCCTTACTCCACCCCATCTCAAAACATTCATTCAGATTATCCCAGAAAATTGCACTCTTTCAAAATTACTCTCAGATGGACCATATTCGCACCACACAGACTTTTACCTTATTCAAACTTAAATATTAAACCTTTAGAATTCTAGCCCTCACACCACACAAAATCTACATAGCTCTCTACCACAAGTCACTCATCAGGATTGCAAATCTTCTATCCCCCTCTTCCATTCCTTTCCACACCAACACAAAAACATTTCACACCACACCACTCATTTTCACCGTTTCCCTTTCCACTTTGTTTCAGGCACAGCTAGCAAATCAAATTTGCCCTTTCTAAATACAGTCCATCACCTCTCTCCTCAACATTATTCCTCTGACATTCCATGATCCATACGATTCATACATGTTCGCCGAAGGATAGAAGGGCGATGTCGGCGATCACGACCCTTCTTCTGAGCCATGCATTAGCATTTCCTGGCAAAGATAAGTGGTAGTGGCCAGCCAAGCCCCACTACCACCATGACTTAGTTTGGCCTTCTCGACACGCGGACATTAAGATCTCGGCAATTTTTTTTCACCTCCACATAGGATCATAAGGAGGGATGTCTGTAGAGATGGTTGTCTATAAGAGGGGGGTGGATTATAAAAAGTATGATGTATATTGATATGTGGATAAAGATTGGTGCTCTCTAGATGTATGGAGGGATGAGCGGTGGATAATGAATCAGAACGAAAGGCGAACCCGATTAGCACTAATGTCAACATACCTTATCAAAATGGGTGGTTATATATATATACTATATATGTAATATATATATAGAGTAGTTATATTATATATATATATATATATATATAATATATATATATATATATACATATAATATTATAAAAGTATAGTATATATATATATATTATATATTATCATATATAAAAGTATATATATATATTATATAATATATATATATATATTATACTATAATATAATAGGTATATATATATATATATATATTATATTATATATATATATTATAATATATATATATATATATATATTATTGAGTTTTAATGTTATCCAAAATTCTGAATAGATTTGTTCATTAATCGGCAAAATAATCGGCAGAAAATTGCCGATGACGATTGAACGATGACGATTGAAAAAAAATATGCCGATTTTGCAGATGACGATGACGATGACGATTAATCCTCCCATAATAATTATATAGATAATAATAATAATATATATATATATATAATTATATATATATAATATATATATATATATATATATATATATATATATATATATAATATATTATATATATATATATATATATTATATATATATATATATATATATATATAAGATATATAGAAAAATTGAGTTTTCATTTCAAAAACTAAAAATTAAAGTTTGTGCGAGCAACAATGCATAGCGTGGATTGACTCTGAATCTACTAGTTTTAATAACGCAAACTTATTTTCTGCTTTTATCTTTACAGTTTGAAGCATTTTTATAAATACTACTCTAATTAATTTAGTCGCATATATTTAGCTTAAATTTAAATGTTAAGCTCAGATTTTCCAGCATTTAACTAAAGTTTAGTTGATTTAGGTAAATCTAGAACGATAAATTAACACTTATTACTTACAATAGGAGATGATTTTCCAATCGAAGAGAAAACTTTTGAATCAATTGAAGTAGGCAAATTTTTTTTCTCTCCAAATTTACCTATAAAAAATGAATTGTTAATATGGGTGCCCAAATTATTATTATTATTATTATTATTATTATTATTATTATTATTATTATTTTTTATTATATATATATATACCGTTTATATTTATATATAGTATTATATATATATATATATATATAAGATACTCCCAACAAGTATCAGCCAGAGTACGGTACTATATATTGTAGGCGAGCACGTCCTAAAGAGGAGATCACACCCTAAATTAAGACGAATCTGACTATCCTCCGAAAATAGGCTCCTCCCCCAAACATCGCTTCATTCTAACGCTTTCAAAATCGAAGAAACATGCTTAAATCTGCATCTGCCCAATCGTGTAATTGAAATACAATAAAAAACATTAATATCCGGCAAAATATTGCCGAGTTAATAAATATAATACCCGAGGTAAGTAACAAATAAAGTGGTAGTACTTTTTAGAGCTATGGAATTGAAAATTAGAGTTAAAGTTAGGCAATCCTAGGCTAGCCGGCAAGGGCTAGGACTGAATCTCAGAATAGCGCTGCAGCGATAAAGCGCAGTAGACAGATTAGCATAAAAAAAATAATGCCTACAGAATAGTAGGAGGTAGATGATCAAAGAATAAAAAATAAGTGAAAAAGTGATGATGCATGCAAAAGTAAAATCGCAATAGGCTAAGATAGAGTTCTAAAACAATCTCCCGAGCTTAGGGTCAGTAGGCTAGAGTAGGAGAAAACTATGCGGAGATAAAGTGTTGCATGTATTTTTGTAATAATACAACACATAGCAGTCGCATAGGCTGGTATTTGGGGTATAAAAACCCAAGGCGGACATGCGCCTAACATAGCAGCGTTGAGAGGGGTGAAAGTAAGGCAGAACCACAGGAGTCAGATTTGATAGAATTTTAAAGGATTGCATGTCTCTTATGTAATAATACCACAAATAGCAGTCGCATAGGCTGGTATTTGGGGTATCACAACCCAAGGCGGACATGTACGTTACATACCAGGGCAGCGAGAGGTAATAGGGGAGAAGAAGCGCGTGATGCATTTTTAGGTAATAATGCGGTAGATAACGGTTTTGGGATAGACTGTTATTTGACGCATACAACCCAGAGCTCTCTCTCTCTCTCTCGCCAAAGAGGCTGCAACACGAAATAGGTAATTTTTTATATATATATATATATATATATATATATATATTAGGGATGTACCGATAGTATCGTACCGTATCGGTATCGCGTAGTACTCGGCCATTTTTGATGGTATCGGTATCGTACGGTTAAAATGCCGTTTCTTAGCCGATACTTCTTACTTTTTGGGTGAAAAATTATGAGAAACTTTTAGATTCAATAATAAATCTAGTTCGATATAGATAGCTAGTACCAAGTTATTTTTTTTTTTCCTCGATTTCCTTTTTAACTTAGATTTTTAGCGTTTCTCCAACTTGGCTTTAGAGTAAAATTTACCTATTTGGACAGCCAATTATATAATTTATACAATTTATCATACTTCTTAGTGATCATAGTATTTTTTTGGTACGCAATTTCTGTGAGTGCGGTGAGTGTTTTTAAACTTTTCTGGATTATTCATATTTTAGATATTTGCTGTAATAGGTTTTTATCGTTTTAATTTAGGTTTTAGCGTTTGAATAAATTTTTCTCATTTCTCCTTTTGTTTTATGTCTATTTGTTTGTCTGTTTGGTTTTTTTTTTTTTTTTGTGATTGCGTTTGCGTGTATGTTTGTTTTCGTGATGTGCGTGTGCGTGTGCGTGTGCTTGTGTGTGTGCGTGTGCGTGTATGATAGCAGACTTGCACAGGCTGGCTTTCTTTGACTATTACCAACATCAGATGCTTGCACTTCAACTCTGATCATGGAATATAGCCTCTCTAACTCTAAACCTAATTTTATGTCCTTGTCTGAGACCCAGATGGCTGAAGATCATCCTTCAACCTCGTTTATATTCCAATTAAACTTATTTTAAGAATTTCCATTGAGGGTGGAGTATGTGCCTAATGTAAATATAAACTTTCCTATAACACGTCTCGAGAAGCTATCGAATCTATACTTCGATGTTCATGTGGCTTAAAATCTTGCTTCCTTTCTAGGTGACGAGGGTATTTCTTATGCTCTGCACTGTTTCTGCCCTAACAGAACAGATTTTCACGCCTTTTTGATACCTTACTACTTCTCACGAGACTGTTATATCTTCTCATCCAATACTGAGTCCTCTATTTAGTAAGATTTCAAATGTACACAAAACGAATTGTTTGGTTCTTTTCGTACTGATTTTGATTGGGAAGGAAGCCGATCATTCAGATTCTTCAACGATCGTGGAACAATGATTAAATAACCTACCCACACATTCCGGATCGTCCCAACCGATTCTTGAACACACTTGACTATGTTTCACCACTAGTCCTTTCTCTATAAATACGACACCTTCGCTCCTAATCGGTAAATCTGACACAACCTTATATCTCTTAATTTAATACTATCTCTCCAACATCTCCATCCTGCCCTATGCGTTTTTCTGGCCCTTTGATCGGCCCGATTGGGGGGCATTGCGTTGCTTCTACGCCAACTATAATTGAAGTGACTGCTTTGACTCTTAGGACGCTTCAGATTCTGCCGATAAAGTGGGAACTGAATTGTTAATGGGATGAGCAGGTTCATTTCTTCTTTGGATTTAAATCATTTCTCCAAATCCATGGTTCGTCATGCTTGTTGCCTGGCCATAGGGCTAGAGGACAATGCTGTATCGGGGTGATGGAAAAATTTCTCGTTTCTCCTATCACTCTTGCCTATTTTCATAGAGCCAGACCGGTTTCTACGCTACTCTTTTCATAAAGCTCCAGGCACTTTCATTATAACGGCACATAAAGGAGAGCGTGTCCTCATAGGTGGGTGCTGCCTTTAACAAACACGCCTTGACGTTTTGCGATAAACATCTGCTAACCACTTCTTTGTAAATTTCATTCCTTCCTGCAGCTTATTCGCTCTGACTGATGCCGTTGTTAATACCCAACTGAAAAAGGCCAATCATCTCTTTGCCTCGCTATTTTCCCTCTAATTCAAACCCTCGGACGTTCTGGTATTCTTCTTCCTCTCGCTTCTCCTCTCAGGTTCCTATGCCTGTTACCTGTCATTTCATTTGATGGGTGCATGAGCTCCTGAAAATCTATGAAGGTTAGAAAGGCGGGTGGCCCGGATGGCATTTCGCTCTCGAGTTTTGAGGAAGGTGTGCTTCCGTGCTGGCCCCTCCTCTGTTCAACTATATTCTCTATGCTCAATACTAGCATTCCCTCAGTGTTGGAAGCCGGCATATGTCCAACCATTTCCGAAAAACAGATGCTTGCACTTATCCTGCTAACTATCGCCGTTAATGTCATAGAGTCTACTTCTGCTATCTTTGAACCTTTCTCAAACTCTCACTTCTTTAGATCATCTGGAATCTCATTCACTTCTTTCTGATTACCAGTACGGCTTCGGTGCTCGAGATCTCTGGCCGATTATACTTCCTATTTACACAGAGTTATGGTTTTCGCCCTTTAGGAACTAAGGAAGATTGTTTGAGCGCTGACAATTATCCAAAGCATTTGACCAGGATATTGTTCAGCGTCACTGGCTCTCCAACTCCCCTCCTTCGGGATTTTCATTCTGTCTCTTGCTTACTTATGTCAGCTTTCTTTCAAATCGCTCAATGCTGGCTTTTGTTGATTGGTGGGCGACTTCTTCTTTTATCTGTCAGTAGATGGGTTCTCAGGGTTTGTTTATCTCCTATTTATTCCTGCGTTCTCATTCAAGATCTTTCTCACCTCACACTAACTCTGATCACTCACTATATCGAATGACTTGATCCTTCATTCTTCAAAATAGTATCAAAAATTTTTTTTTTTCTTTTTGCTTTTTTTTTTTTTTCCCCCCTCTATTTCGTCATCATCTTGATGCTCTGTCTTAATCTTTTCCGATTGCTATTCTCGCTGATCTGGATAGAATTTCAGGGTTGGTCGTCTCAAGCTTGTGAAAATTTTAATCTTTAAAAAACCCAACTCTACAAATCTCTCTCTCTAAGACACGTTAACTTTTCTATCTCTTTCGACGGTTTCTCTCGTCTCTCCTGTTGACATATAAACATCTTATACTTAATAACAAAAAAAATGTTTTGAAAACCTCACATCCACGATGGTTGCTAGGGAGGCCTCAAGGAAACTGAGTGTTCTTTTTAGAGTGCGAGACTTTTTCCTCTTCTTCAGTTACTCCACTATTACAAGGGCTTCATCCGCGCCCTGTATGGAGTACTGGCTCTTCATAGCTGTGGGGGGGGCGGGTGGCTCTGGTTTATCGCGGCTTTTTGGATAGGGTCGAGTCAAAGGCCGAAAGGACTTATAAACTGTCCTGTACTTTTCTAGTTCAAGCGTTGACCCTTATATTCGGCGCGATTGTTGGTGCTTTAGTCGCCTTTTCTATAGGTACTGTTAGGAGGGAACTATCCACTCGGTTACACACCTTTACGACTCCCTCGATAGCACAAAGGTGCTGTGTCGGCACATGAGTTTGTGTTGATGTGTTAGTAACTCCAGACTGGTTCGCTTGGATGTGCTTCTTTCTTTCCTGCACCTCTGTTCTGTGGAATTCTCTTCCATCATCTGTGTATCCTACTCAATTTAATCTCCCTCAGCTTAAAGCCTGCGTCTGCGCTCATCTGCCTAATTTGCGCTAGCATAGATTTTTGAGGCATTCAACACCCACTCCTTGAATAGGGTTCTGCAGGTGAGCGGCGGAACAAACTGTAAAAAAATATAAATAAAAGGTTCTAATAAGGAATTCGTTTAAGCTAGCTGAAACCCACAAGAATGGCATCCTCCGACGGTGAACCAGTTCTAGAATGCATTAAATAGCATAACCGAGGAGCTTGCTCGCTTGACAAATAAAAAAAAAAAAAATAAAAGAGACAGAGAAGTGTGGAAGCCGCCTTATCTGCACCCCTGGCAACAGCACTGATAGTGACGAGGTGGCTTTTCAGCAAATAAACCTACGTAAGATGAGGGATTTGGACATGTTAGACTTTGATAAGTTCGTGGCCGAAATTTGCATTGACATCTCATTCACCTTCAAAGAATCACACCAGGGGAACCTCTTCGTAAAACCTGACAGAGACAGTCATCAAGGAGCAAAGATAATCAAATTTGACATTCTTTGAAAAGAGGAGATAGGCCTCGAAAACGATTGAGATGCTGCCTACTAGAAGAGAGAATCCTTTCATGCATGGTGCATTGAAATGGGCCGAAGGTTTTCATTATTACAGTGCTTGCAGGCAAATAAATTTCAGCACCTCCTTCATCAGTCTAGAGGGGAGAGCGTATTTATAGTGTATGGTAGGAATGAAAACACCCCAAAAAGGAACAGTCTCTCGCCAAATACTAGTGAAAGGCTTAATGTTTTTGCATCACAATTTGAATTTTTGAATTTTGAGTATTGAATGATATCTATCTTAAAGAAGTATTTTATTTATGTCATGTTTGAGTAATAGCGTTTTTTTTATTTTAACTTTCGGCTGATTAATTGATTTCTCTTCTTCTTTCATTATTTTTATCTTTATATGTAGCTAGTTAAAGATCTTCTTGTAAATTGTAATCATGTTTAAAACATAAAAGCTAGTAGCTAAACTTTGTAATACTTATTTGAAAATGGAAATGAGATATTTTTTAATACACACAAACTTAAAAAAGTTTATTATATATTTGCAATTATTATTCTTAATTAATACTGTGTAATTATAAAATAAATATACTTGGGCACAACCAAATATTAAATAAAAATGACTAAGTATTGTTTGTACAGGGGATGCAATCTTGAGTTGCCTAGCAGTACAAAATGTTCTATCTTATTACTGTGATTTATTATATTGGGATTGCCTTATTATGTTCTGGGCGGAAGTTAAGTTGTTCAGGGAATTGGGAGTTAGTCAGAGGCCTCTTGGGGGTATCGGTACATCCTATATATATATATATATATATTATTATAAATATATATATATATATACTATATATATATATATATAGTTATATATATTATATATATATATCTATATATGTGTTGTGTGTGTGTGTGATGTGTGTGTGTTGATGTGTTGTGTGTTTGGTGATGTGTTTATGTGTGTCTGTGTGAGACTCATACTAAATGTAATGCTGCTTCATGCGAATGTATACCTGGGGGTGAGGATCTTTTCCTGCCTGGATGGCATTATTACATAAAACAAGACCCACAGCTATATCAAACGCAATGAGTCTTCCATGCGAAGTATACCATGGTCAGGATCTTATTTCCTGGTCCTTGAGTATACATATACATAAAAACAGCCAAGACTGATAATTATTTGTACTACTACTCTACATAAGCTTCATATTCTGTAGGAATTCTTCCTGCGGTTATGGTCATATATATAATAGTAATTATTGGATTACCCTGTCTGATATAATGTTGTTATTTTTGTCTTTTTGAGGACAGGGTCCAACCCCCATTGTGAAGGATAGGCTTACGAACCAAAAATAAAAGCACAACTTTCCAGTTTAATTTCAGAACACCGACAAAGAAGCACCACAATAGCCTTACCTCTTTGGCACAGATTTCATACTATGATATATATATATATAATATATATAATATATATTATATATATATATAGTATATAATATATATATATATAGTAATACCAATATAAGTACTATACCGAGTATAGTTACAGCTATAGTATATATAACTACCTCGTGTTTCTTTCTTCCTCGAATTTTAAATCTTGGGCAAGAAGAGATGATTCCATCGGCTGCTGTCAAAAAAAAAATACTATAATAATAATAATAATAATGATAATAAAAATATCGTCAGCGTACAATAAGCAAGGCAATCTCCAATCTCTTCCAATGTCCATCACGAGTCCCGGTAGCAAGAACTTCTACTTCTTCTTCATCACTCCCATCCATTTATACAAATTAATTAGCCAAGAAACATAAACATCAATACCTCACTTCACTATTAATATTAAATCATTCACTTTCAACTCTATTCTTACACACGCTTCACTATTGACATACATACTTTTAATTCCATTCAGAAGCCCCTGCCACCAACACCATATATAACTCAATATATTATTATATATATCATATGATATATATATAATATTCATATATATTATAAATATATACTATATATAATATATATATATATATATACAAAAGAAAGCATTTTGTATAGAAAGTTGTTTTTGAAAAACCCACGCTTTCTTCAAAAAAATCCTAATCTTTATTTTTTTTGATAAATAAAATTAAAGTAGGCCTAGATAAAACTTATACCCCCCCCCTTTTTTTCTTCCCAATTTTTCGATTGGTTAGTAACGCAGTCGCCTGATGCTCCCTCACCTCCCCATCCTATTACTATCAGGAAAACCCCTGCAAAAAGTTTCCAGATTTCACCTGTTTTTACAACAAATATTCCTAGTACTTTTGCTCGGCGTAGTTTGACGATTTCTATATCTTTCGTAATTTCTACTTGAAATATTCTTTGTAATTTAAAACTTATTGAAAGTTGTTTTCACTAAAATTTTTGCAAGGAAAATCAACAAATCTATTTCCCCAAGAAAACATCTCGCATCTGTTGGAAATCTCCCCCCAACTGAATACAATCCCTCCCGCTCCCCCTTTCTCTTTGTTCGGCAAATCGCTACAAGCATCATTTTTGTATTTGAGATATGGTGAACTGTTGCGCTGCTCTAAAAATCCGATTTGATCAAATTTCTGTTCTGGTAAGCAAACCACGTTTTTTTTTATTTTTCTTTTCTTTTTTTGGTTTTTTTAATAGCGTAAAAGATTTGCTAAAAGCATATTAGGTTCTGATTTTTTTAAATCTTTTATATATATAGCGGCAGTGAATTAAAGCCCATATACCGTATAGAACTCCTTGGGTAGTGACGATCGGGACCCAAGTGATTAGTCTTACTTTTAGTATTTTTTTTTATTTATTTTTCTACTACTTGAAATAAGCTTTCACCAAAGTTTTATTTGCAAGTAGAAACCCCTCTTGTCGCACAGGCTATATAGATCTAGCTTCCTCTATCCGGTTGGTGTTTTCCAAAATTTTAATTTTAATAATTTATTTTCTTACTACTTGAAATAAGCTTTCATAAAAATCTTATTTGCAAGTAGAAACCCCTCTTGTCGCACAGGCTATATAGATCTAGCTTCCTCTATCCGGTTGGTGTTTTCCAAAATTTTAGTTTTAAATTTTTTTCTTACTACTTGAAATAAGCTTCCATAAAAATCTTATTTGCAAGTAGAAACCCTTCTTGTCGCACAGGCTATATAGATCTAGCTTCCTCTATCCGGTTGGTGTTTTCCAAAATTTTAATTTTAATAATTTAATTACTTACTACTTGAAATAAGCTTTCACCAAAGTTTTATTTGCAAGTAGAAACCCCTCTTGTCGCACAGGCCATATAGATCTAGCTTCCTCTATCCGGTTGGTGTATTCCAAAATAAAAATTTTTTTAATAATTTAATTTCTTACTACTTGAAATAAGCTTTCACCAAAGTTTTATTTGCAAGTAGAAACCCCTCTTGTCGCACAGGCTATATAGATCTAGCTTCCTCTATCCGGTTGGTGTTTTCCAAAATTTTAGTTTTAAATTTTTTTCTTACTACTTGAAATAAGCTTCCATAAAAATCTTATTTGCAAGTAGAAACCCTTCTTGTCGCACAGGCTATATAGATCTAGCTTCCTCATCCGGTTGTTTGTTTTCCAAAAAAATTTTAATTTATAATATTATTTTTACTACTTGAAATAGCTTTCATAAAATTCTTATTTGCAAGTTAGAAACCCCTCTTGTCGGCACAGTGCCTATTAGATCTAGCTTCCTCTATCCGGTTGGTGTCCCATCTTAAAAGAATATTGTATTTTCTATCGTTTCGAAATCGAACTTTACTCTTTGGGGCGCAGTAAAAATTTTGAGGGAAGCGCTGGATATACTTATGCTAATATCTTGGGGAAAGCCTCCACTCCAATCGACGGTTTTTTATTATTATTATTATTACTTATTATTATTAATTATCGAGAAAAGAGGAAGCTAGGAAGACTGGTAAAACTACAATTTTTATTATATATATTATTAATTTAACGATTTAAAATTTTGTGTGATGATCAAAATTTGATTTTTATTATTTTGAAAACTTTATTTATTTTTTCTTTTTTGCTAAATAACTTTGCATAATCCAACATTCCTATATTAGTAATGAAACTTCCAATACACTGGTTCATTTTTAAATGAAAGTTATATTCCTGACTCTTAATTAGATTTTATTAACGAGATTCTTGGGATTAAGTAGACCTATTGGATAAAATAGTTAAAATTTAACTTTGTTTATTTGCATTTTTAGAATTTTGTAACTATTACTCATCGTATAGATTTTATCTTTTTTAATATACCTTGGAATAATGTTTTGTCTCAGTCTTGCACTCATTAAAGTTCAGTTTTGTTAATGTACGCACTATGTAAAATTTGTTTTTTTATTTTTTTGTATGTTCTTATATTAATTACATAATTTGTATTTTAGGCAACCGACCTGTGGGTTGAAATAAATATTGTAAAGATAAGATTGTTTCCGTTCGCGCCCTGTAAAGAAAAGGCATCAGATTATCTAAACACAGCAGTTTCGCTGGGAAAGTGACGCCCTCATCTTTCTGAAGTAAACCCAAGAAGCTGTGAGAGAAGCTCTCAAAGAAAAATAAACTCATCAGGTTGCCAGTCAGAAATTCTACAGAGCATCTGCGCATAACAGGTTAGCACCATTTCTCACGTACTTTTTACTAAAAGCCTAAATTCAATTAGTATTTTTTTTAAAAGTTAAATTTTATACACCCCATTTGAAAAATTTTAAATAAAAATACAATAGGCATCACTTTAACGTTACAGTAAAGTAATTTCGGGGTCATTTTTTTTGTATAACATTAATAAAATATTTAAATAATGACCACTGATGATGTTCAAACGGCACGAAATGAGGGCACTGAAAATAATGGCAGCACGGCCCGAAATACGGCTTAAACTCCGGCTCAAAATCCAGCCCAAATTCAAACTCAATCTACGGCTCAGCCAATAGCCACCACCACCTCATACGACGAAGAAGCCCCAGATGACCAATATGATTCGCAACAACAGTCTTTGTATTATGATGATGAGTATGATAATTATTACTCAGATGACCAAGATGGGCAGAATTTTTTCCAATAAGGAGGGTAGGCAAGTTGGAAGAACCTCCCCTCCTGATGAATAGAGATCATAATCCTTACACATGCAATAGTTTAAATGTTCAGAAGTATATGTGTGATCAAATCGAACCCGCCAATGCTGTCTCTCTTAGCACAAAAGCACACAATATACTAGATGGGATGCAAAATGTTTCTTCTTATTTTTTCAGCTCTGAGTATCCTGCAGATGATGATGTATCCTTAGCCGTTCCAGAGGATGTACCAGATGAGATGTCGATAGGATCTGTAGGTTTTGTAAACAATAACTTTCTTAATCAAAATGCTTTCTTTTCTAGAGGTTCTCATGCTCAAACATCTCATCACTTAACTAAGGTTCAGGTTTTTGATCCTGCTTTTGGCCCATTGCCAAAAGATGGAAGTAACATTTATAACCCATTCTATTTTTTTAATGATATATCTTATTGCAATAATAATATACTTTTTAATATTAATAATAATTTTAATGAGGTAGTAATACCTATGGGAACAGAAACAGTTCAAGTAGAGCATGACGAAAATGGAAAATCCAACTCTGAGTTTTCACATCTCGCAAGGGTTAACCCTATCGCCCATTTTAGTAATCCTAGGATGTGGGATAGGACCCCTTCTCAAGCTACAACCGCAATTGCGGACAGTGAAAGAGTAAGATAGTATTTATGACATGTCTGGATTGTTCCAGTTTGCACAAAATGCCGCAATATAGGAAGAAAAAAGAAGGAAAATAATGAAAGTGATATAAATTTTATTTTGATTTTGCTTCAACGCAGACAGAACATGGGGAAGGGAATAGAGAGATGGAAAAATGTGATACAATATATGCACAGGGGATGCGAAGGTTAAGAACAGCGATGCTGTAGGGCATTACTCACATAGCACTCTAGGCATTGACTATTGGCTTTATGGGACATCAACATAAACATTCTTGTGATGGTGAAATTGGGTCAGAAAAGCGCACCTTTCAACCCCTACAGACGCGACAAAGGTCCAATCGTATAGTAGTAGCACTCATGACCAAAAGTAATAATTCTAGCAGTTAGCCACACATCCTCCTAGCAATATATAATAGTACGTCCAAATTTACTGTTGAGTTAGGGAATCAGATGTTAAATGTAACATTGCACAAATTTGGCTAAATTTTGTTTTAACTTCACTGCTCTTACAGGCATTAGGTTTTCAAAAACTCTTTCCTCTACTTCGTTATATGTCGTTCACATTCCAAATATTAAGATTCCACAAATTCTTTCGCTGTGTTGATGAAAAACTATGATCTCTCCCCGACCATTAATGCCTAATATAATTCTCTTACCTTTCTAAACACGCTTCTAACTTTATTCCCACACGATAATCTCTTCTATCCTCACACTTCTCCCCCTCTCACCTTCTCATACTCAAAAAGCCTCCTCAGATCACCACTGTTTAAATTTTATCTGACGCATTGTTTTCTAGACTCTTTTATTCTGAGCTAATCCATGACCATCGGTTCATGATAGAAACAAATATTCATATTTACCTCAGAACCACTTTTGTATAAAATAGTTAAGAAACCTTTCACCCTTCATTTAGTTCCTCTCAAGTTGAAATTTTCACTTCTAACTCATAATATGAGGCTCTCTCTCATCCTCCTCAAGTAGCAACTTATTCCTCCTCTTTCATGAATGACGCAGTTCCATTTTTAAACTCAAACCACACATTATTACATTTCAAATATTAGAGGAAAATGAATGGTCCCACACCTCCACAGGAAAACCTTCACATCTCAAAAAAACAATCATTCTTTCTCTACGATCATGATTTTTAATCTTCTACTGCAAACCACACCTATAATAGGACGTCTAATATCACTTATCTCAAACCAAATCATCTTCATTTTTCAACTCCAAGCACATAAACACAGTAGGTTGCTCAAAGCACTAATCCCACTCGGAGCCTAACTTTGTCTCATCATCTTGCAAACAATACGAAGCATAATCCAAAGATGAAAAAGCAACATATCATTCCCTCATAGGACCAGCCTATTTTGATTTTATTTATATTTAACTCTTATTAATTAAAAATAAACGCTTCCTCTTAGATACAGGTTCTAATTCAAGCCTTTCAAAAAAATCTCTTATAGTAGAATTAGAAACAAAATTTGGAATAAAGATACTGCTAGTAAAAACTCCTATAACTTTGAAGTCGATTACCGGGGATATTTTTAATCAAATTGGTACTACCCTTTTGCACATACACATTAAAAACATAGTGGTACCAGTAAATTTTATTGTTATAGACGACTCCCTTTGCGGATTCAAAGCCGATTTACTTTTAGGAACAAATTTTTAAACTCAGCCTAACATTAGATTTAAAGCTCACAAAAGCACTATCTCTATTATGTCTGATACAGCTTAAATTTCTATGCCTCTAATTCCTATATACCCACAACGTCAAAGCCTTCCTAAACCGCAAGTAAATCACAACACTTCCTCGCCTCTCTACCCAAAAGATACAAGCTTTGCAAATGATTTAATGATTGACACTGATACTACATATAAACTATCTATCATCGAAAATGTCACACTAGACCCATACTCTAAGACCACTCTATCTGTAAATGCTCTCTCCTTAGCACATACCCCCCCCCCCTGACCGTCTCATTTTGACTTCGGAAAAGTCGTTTCTTCACAATTGTATATTTATTGGAAGTGTTATGAGCACTGTGCAACAGGGCCAAGTCCTTTTAGATATTATTAACATGTCCGCCGCGCAACACACATTGCAATCAAACTCCTTTTTGACAACAGCGAATCCCCTCTTTACGCTTGATACTCCTTTTCAAACTTCGCACGTCAATTTAGCCCCCTCGTCTAAAGGTCTTTCTGCAGCGCAACTGCGAAAAACCTATAAAGAAATCGTTCAAGAGTCTTTTAAAAATGAAGAGGATGAGTGTGCAGCGCTTACAGAACCAAATCAACTAGAAAATTTGTTGGACCTTCTCATGTCCTATAAAGACATCATCGCTTTAGAGGATGATGAGGTGCCTATCTGTCCCTTAATGAAATTCAAAGTGACCCTCAAAGATGACGCTCCAAAGGTACTGTACAGGCCCCAGTACAGACTGCCCCACCGCTACCTAAAAACTATAGAGGAATGGGTGCAAGATTCTCTACGCAAAGGCTACATAAGACCCATTTCAAGCGAACACTCGGCACCTCTCCTAATCATTCCAAAGAAAGACGGGACGGCAAGGGTGGTAGCCGACTATAGACTCTTAAATTCGCATACCATTTTGACCAGATTTCCGTTGCCTTGCATTAATGATATTTTAAGTTCTTTGGGAAACAGCTGCATCTTTACCTCCCTTGACCTTAAACAGGGCTACACGGCGATGGAAATTGAGGAAGAAACTCAACCGCTCCTTGCATTTAGAACTACTAGAGGGCAGTATTGCCCAACCCGTTTGAATTTTGGATTAGGCAATGCACCAAGTGCTTTTGCAAAGCTAATGGAGTTATGTTTACATCATCTTTTAGGCGACGCCTGCAGAGTTTTCCTCGACGACGTTCTTATCATGGGAACTTCTTTGGAAAACCATCTTGAAAACATAAAGAATGTTTTTATCATCTCTTAGGCGACGCCTGCAGAGTTTTCCTCGACGACGTTCTTATCATGGGAACTTCTTTGGAAAACCATCTTGAAAACATAAAGAATGTCTTCGATGCATTTAGAAAAAACAAGTTGAAGATGAAATTGTCGAAATGTAAATTTCTAAGAACATCTCTCCTTTTTCTCGGTTTTAAAATCTCCAAAGAGGGCATATCTCCAGACCCTCTAAAACTTAAAACTCTTACAGCTTTCAAGCCGCCAACAAACGTCTCGGAAACGCGCAGTTTACTTGGTTTCCTAAATTATTTTTCTCACCTACTGGACGGGTACTCACAAACTATTAAGCCAATTACACACCTCATCAAAAAGAACAGCACTTTTTTCTGGGGTCCCAAGCAAGCTGAGGCTTTTGAAATGCTTAAAAACAAGTTATTGTTACAGCCACAGTTGTGTTACCCAGACTATACCAAACCCTTTTTCATCAACACGGACGCCTCAAATATTGCTCTGGGAGCTGTTTTATTCCAATTAGATGAAAACAATAAGGAGAAACCCCTCTCCTTTATCTCAAGATCTCTTTCCAAGGCAGAAACAAACTATCACACTCTCGAGTTGGAAGCTTTGGCTATAGTTTTTGCCCTTCGGAAATTCAAGAATACGATCTTCGGATACGAGGTGACAATTATTACAGATAACCAACCTCTGATACATCTTATCAGACATAGGCAGCTTTCTGGGAGACTCGAGCGTTGGAATCTCTTCATCCAACATTTTAACCCCACGATTGTCTATAAACAAGGAAAGTTAAACGTGGTTCCAGACTATTTAAGCCGAAACCCCCCTCCTCTAACGTACACTCTCGCGCAAAACACAATTCTGCCAAAAACAAGTTTTCATCTAACAAAAGAAAACTTTGTGAGAGAACAAAAGGCCTGCAATAGGTTGAAGGATCTCTATGATTTTGCAAAACCTTTAATCTCTCATAACAAACCTCTCCAGCAACAAGACACCACTGCTGACACTTTTCCACATGTGCTTATTGACGATCTTTTGCATTATGCAACACAAGATGGCACATTCTTACTCCAGGTACCTGACTCAATGATCTATTCTATCATTGAGTTTAACCATGACTCTCTCCCATCTGGACATTGTGGTATTGAGAGAACAGTGTATAGAATCAGGGAAAAGTACATATTTCCTAAACTCTATACTCTGGTGAAGGAATATTGCACAACTTGTGTCTCATGCCAGAGAGTTAAAGGTAACAAGCCAAAGATTGCAGAAATAAAGAGTTACCCTCTTCCGCTAGAGCCATTCTCAAGACTTCATCTCGATGTGCTGGGCCCCCTACCTACCTGCAAAGAGACAAAGGCAAAATACATCTTAGTTATGAAAGACAGCCTTACAAGGTATGTTGAGCTAGTGCCTCTAATCCAGCACACAGCTAAAGATATAGCACAGGCATTGCTAGAAAGAGTTATATGTCGACATAGTACTCCAGAAATAGTAGTCTGCGATAGAGCCCCCGAACTGACATCCCATTTCTTCAAAGAGATTTGTAAACAGTGGGGTGTAAAAGCAGTAAACATCGTCGTTCGGAGGCCAGAAGCCAACGGTCTCTCGGAGAGAGAAACTGTTGAGATTGCAAAATATCATTTGAGCACACTATGTCACATCAACCACACTGGAACTGGGGTAAAAATTAATTCCTTTACACTCAAATTTGCAATTAATTCACTTTTACTCTTCTATCGGTTGCACCCCACATTTCTTATTGTACACGTACAATAAGCGTCTTCCATGGGATCTTCCAAATTATATCTCTCCTTTTACTAAAGGATCAGAACCTCAAAAACCTATTCACGAATATATACAAACTCTTGCTGAAAGAGCTAATCTCATTCGAGACCAGGCTCGCCACCATCTTCAACAAGAAACAACAACACAAATGAATAAACAACATAAGAAGGCAACCTCAACTCCGATTAGGGTTGGCGATTATGTGTTTGTAATTGACGTCAAGAGACCAGGGCAAAGTCCGAAATTGTTTTCGAAGTGGACCGGCCCGTTCTTGGTCAAACAGTTAGTACATTTCAATAAGTTACTTTTGCAATGTTTAAAAACTTCTAAAACTTTTATTGTGCATAGGGACAACATAAAAATCACCAAACTAAGAGCTAATAACATTCCAATTTCTACTACCAAACCAAAAAGTGATCTTGTACCATCTAATAACCCCTCCTAAATATAGTCTCAAAATTCAACCCCTCCCCCTCCCCATGACCCCACCAATTCCTACACCATCTATTTTAAGAAAGCTTCCACTTCCTGCAATCACCACAGAGAAAATCTTTACCTTCCCCCCTCCTTCCCCACCTCAATCTGATTCACCTCCCCTACCTCAAGCTTCTCATCACCACCTCAAATTTCCTCCTTCTCCTCCTTCACCATCCTTCCCCTTCACCTAGTTCTCATCTACATTTCCTTCAACTCTCATCACTCAACTCCCTCCATCTCAATCCTCATTCACACCTCCTTCCACTCCCACCTACCAAGCCCAAGGAAAAACTTCTTTTTCTCCCCCTCCCCTCCAAAGAGAATGTCCTTTAAAGGTTTTTTTGATGAATCTCCACCATCACAACCTTCAGCACCTCACATTCAGCCTTCAGCACCTACCATACAGCCTTCAGCATCATTCAAACAAGTTCAACCATCCACACACACACAGCCCCCTTACCACCAAATATACACTTCCAAAGTAGACACAGTCTGATTCCCAAACCCCACGCTCCACCACCACCACCTTCCCACCTATCCCACAAGAACCTTTACAACCTCCTCCATCATTCCCAACTCCCTTCTCCTCAAGACACAATTCTATCCCCCCATCCACACCTAGAAATACATCACCTCCTTCCCCACCAGATAACAGATCTAGAGATCACACCTTTGTCCCAAATTTCCCAATGAGAAACACAAACATCCCTCATCCCATGGCTTTAAGGGACAGACAACAAAGAACAATAACTAGGGGCGGCAGGCAATATGATTTACCACCACAACAAAATATTCCTCGAGGGAGAGGTTTTCCACCAAGACATTATAAGCAGTGAAAAATTTTTTTTTTTTTAGTTTTCTTTTAAAAACTCCCAGGGAGGAACAATTTATACATTTACACCAACGTATAAATATGAAATCATATCAAAAATGAACATTTTAAATATGCAAAGTAGAAAAAGTAAACACATTTTCAAGTAATAAGATACTTTTTTTTTTAACAACAAAATATTGAAACAAAAACCCATCTCTCATAAAAATTTTTCATATATCTTCTCACAGGAATCATGCATGTAATTTGGTTCTTTCAAATACTATTATCAGCTTCCTTATCTCGGGGAAAAGAACACCAAAGATCAGAATATGTAATACACCCAGGATTCATAGCAAAACGAATAGGTCAGATCAAATTCATCACTTCCTATCTAGAAATCAATACAGACCTAAGGTGCTCACAGGAAATATACCAACAAATACAAAGAGTAGTAAGCAAAAATAATAACTTAACATCTATTTATATTCCTTATTTGCAAAACCGGTATAGAAGTAGATTTTACTCAGATGAAAATAATACCTCCCCAGAATTGAGTTATATAACAAGGTTATTGGACGAAAGTCAAAAGAAATTCTTAGCTTTGTCAAAAGATCCCTGGGTTCTATCTCATGTAAAAACTCAGCCTTCAGCACACCCCAGGAAAATCAAAAGAGGTCTTATGGACATAGGCGGGTCAGCTTTGCAATACCTATTTGGAACCGCCACCATGAATGATATCCAAAAGCTCAAAACAAGAATAGATATGTTACAAGATACACGAACCCACTTGTATAATTTAAAAGAACAAATTCATAATAATACCAACACCTTAACAGCCATAACAGATAACCTAACAATCATCTCAAAGTACGTAAATTCATCAATTTCTTCAATAGAGCTTCAACAAGAACTCTTAAAGTTAAACATTTACCTCAACTTAGAAAAGATCATCTCAGATAATATATATAATCTTATTAGGACAGTTCAGAACATCTGGGAAAACGCCAAAACACATAACACTCCTCTAAATTTGTATTCATATGACATCATACTTGAACTTATTCAAAACAGCAGCCAAACTCTACATCACCAACCAATACTTCCTCTCAACCGTGAAACTTTCTACCAATTTCTTACTTTCTCCTGGTCTTATATCCAAGAAAATCACCCCTACATATTATCCACCATCATACCCTTCTCCGAAGAAACCCCTTTTGAAGCTTTCAACATCATCCCATTTCCAACATCTTTCAATGACACTTATTCTAGAATCATACTGCATAACCCCTATCCATTTTACTTTTTAAACCATAAAACATTAAAATTTACCTACAGCCCAAGTCTTTCAGAAGATTTTTGCAAGCACTCAAACGATAATTACATTTGCTTTCCTTCAAATCTTATACATCAAATAGATTATCAAGATTGTATCTTGTCAGCCATACTTTCTAAACCCAACACTACATTCTGTAACTATAATATCTATCCTTACCAGTTACCTTACACTCTTAAAGTTGGAAACTATACTTTAATCTCCTTCCCTTCTCCTATAACCGCTTCTATCTCTTGCCCTATGAAACAGCCAAATTTAGGAACTGGTGCATTATTCTCCCTTTTCCAAGGATGCACCCTGGTATCTGAGAATTACTCTTTCAAATACCCTCCACACTCCTCCTTGCAGACCAACTGGCTTTCAAAAGGCCCTCAGTTTCCTGAACACCTAGAGACATCTCATGACTTCCTTCCAAATATAACTTCTTTTACTTCCAAGTTGAAATTAAAATCTATTCATCCACATTGGGACGCTTCGTTGGATAACATAAACAAAACTTTACAGACCCAGGAACTAATCAACATCCATTCATTTTCCATATCCAGCTTTTCTATTCTTATCGCAATTTTCTGCATGGCAGGAATTTACTACGTTTATCTTAAACTCCGTCCAAATCAGGCAGTTCCTGTAGCCCCTCCGTCAGCCCCTTCGGTAGTACCGAGCATCCAGCATATCGTCCTTCAAAGAGCTCCATTACCAGAACCTAAAACAACTCCACCAGTGTATCCCGAAATAGAGCCAATCTACTCAAACCCTTCTGCCAAAATCGTTTAAGAAAAAAAAAAAAAATTTTCCAGGCAAGGGGACTCATACAAAACGATAGCCATTGTTATAGAAAGTTCGTTTTGAAAAAACCACGCTTTCTTCCAAAAAATCTAATCTTTATTTTTTTTTGATAAATAAAATATACACAGTAGCTAGATATAACTTATTTTACCCCCCCCTTTTTTTCTTCCCAATTTTTTCGGATGGTTAGTAACGCAGTTCGACCTGATGCTCCCTCACCTCCCCATCCTATTACTATCAGGAAAACCCCTGCAAAAAGTTTCCAGATTTCACCTGTTTTTACAACAAATATTCCTAGTACTTTTGCTCGGCGTAGTTTGACGATTTCTATATCTTTCGTAATTTCTACTTGAAATATTCTTTGTAATTTAAAACTTATTGAAAGTTGTTTTCACTAAAATTTTTGCAAGGAAATTCAACAATCTATTTCCCCAAGAAAAAATTCTCGCATCGTTTGGAAATCTCCCCCCAACTGAATACAATCCCTCCCGCTCCCCCTTTCTCTTTGTTCGGCAAATCGCTACAAGCATCATTTTTGTATTTGAGATATGGTGAACTGTTGCGCTGCTCTAAAAATCCGATTTGATCAAATTTCTGTTCTGGTAAGCAAACCACGTTTCAAAATTTTTTTTTCTTTTTTTTTTTTGGTTTTTTCTAATAGCGTTAAAGATTTGCTAAAAGCATATTAGGCTCTGATTTTTTTTTTATATATATAGCGGCAGTGAATTAAAGCCCATATACCGTATAGAACTCCTTGGGTAGTGACGATCGGGACCCAAGTGATTAGTCTTACTTTTAGTATTTTTTTTTATTTATTTTTCTACTACTTGAAATAAGCTTTCACCAAAGTTTTATTTGCAAGTAGAAACCCCTCTTGTCGCACAGGCTATATAGATCTAGCTTCCTCTATCCGGTTGGTGTTTTCCAAAATTTTAATTTTAATAATTTAATTACTTACTACTTGAAATAAGCTTTCACCAAAGTTTTATTTGCAAGTAGAAACCCCTCTTGTCGCACGGGCTATATAGATCTAGCTTCCTCTATCCGGTTGGTGTTTGCCAAAACTAGTTTTAAATTTTTTCTATCATTATTATTATTACTATTATCGAGAAAAAAGCTTTCATAAAAATCTTATTTGCAAGTAGAAACCCCTCTTGTCGCACAGGCTATATAGATCTAGCTTCCTCTATCCGGTTGGTGTTTTCCAAAATTTTAGTTTTAAATTTTTTTCTTACTACTTGAAATAAGCTTCCATAAAAATCTTATTTGCAAGTAGAAACCCTTCTTGTCGCACAGGCTATATAGATCTAGCTTCCTCTATCCGGTTGGTGTTTTCCAAAATTTTAATTTTAATAATTTATTTTCTTACTACTTGAAATAAGCTTTCATAAAATTCTTATTTGCAAGTAGAAACCCCTCTTGTCGCACAGGCTATATAGATCTAGCTTCCTCTATCCGGTTGGTGTTTTCCAAAATTTTAGTTTTAAATTTTTTTCTTACTACTTGAAATAAGCTTTCATAAAAATCTTATTTGCAAGTAGAAACCCTTCTTGTCGCACAGGCTATATAGATCTAACTTCCTCTATCCGTTTGCTGTTTCCCCCAAAAAAAATTTATCAAAAAAAAAAAATTTTTTTTTTCTTATTTCTTAATGAGATTTGCTAGCAGTCCCATCTTAAAAGAATATTGTATTTTCTATCGTTTCGAAATCGAACTTTACTCTTTGGGGCGCAGTAAAAATTTTTGAGGGAAGCGCTGGAATATAACTTATGCTAATATTTTTGGGGGAAAGCTCCACTCCAATCGACGTTTTTTTATTATTATTATTATTATTATTATTATTATTATTATTATCGAGAAAAGAGAGAGCTAGGAAGACTGTAAAACTACATTTTTATTATTATTATTATTAATTGATACATTAAAATTTCGCTCCCAAATGCACCAGCTGTTTTTATTATTTGAAACTTTTTTTTTTTCTTTTTTGCTAAATAACTTTGATAATCCAAATTCCTATTTATTAATGAAACTTCAATACTAGTCTCATTTTTAAATGAAAGTATTATTCCTACTCTTAATTTTAATTTTATTAACGAGATCTTGATATTAGACCTATTGGATAAAATAGTTAAAATTTAACTTTGTTTATTTGCATTTTTAGAATTTTGTAACTATTACTCATCGTATAGATTTTATCTTTTTTAATATACCTTGGAATAATGTTTTGTCTCAGTCTTGCACTCATTAAAGTTCAGTTTTGTTAATGTACGCACTATGTAAAATTTGTTTTTTTATTTTTTTGTATGTTCTTATATTAATTACATAATTTGTATTTTAGGCAACCGACCTGTGGGTTGAAATAAATATTGTAAAGATAAGATTGTTTCC
>JABUQX010016964.1:0-24683 GCA_015478945.1 Trachelipus rathkii | reverse complement strand
TTATAGCACTTATATATAGATACTAACCTACCATCACTTATACCAAAACTTTCTCAATCACTCATCATATATAATAATAATATCACAAGGGTGGTGAATACATAACTCACATATCTATATATATACAACATATATATGATCATATATTAATATATATTATTATATAATATATAATATATATATATATATGAGATATATATATATATAATATATACTATATAATATATATTTCGTGATTAATATATATATATTATATATATATGATATGATATATATATGAACTAGATATATAATATATATAGATATATAGGTATTTAGAAATTAATTGATGTAGTATGATATTTAATATATAGTATAATTAATATAAGTATATATGTATTATATATAATTATTATATATAATAATATAGTATAATAATACTATAATACTATAATGTATATACGTATATAATACGAACCGACGATAGGTTGAGGGTCGTATCATAGATATATATATATTATTATATATATATATATGATATATTATATAAAATATTATTATATATATATTATATATATATATACATATATATAATATAATTATAGTATATATATATAATATAAACGTATAATCGGTAGTATATAATATAATTTAACCTAATAACATTATATACCTAATATATAATATATATTATATATATATATATGATACTAGTATAATATATATTATATACTTATATATATAGATAGAATATGATATAATCAGTGTATACGGTTATATATATATATAATAAATATATAGATATATAATATATATATAAGTATATATATATAAGGTATTATATATGCTTATTATGATATATAATATATATAATATATATAATATAAATATATAGTATACACTTTAATACAGATTACATATATATACTATATAATATATAATAATATATATAATTTATATACTATATATATATATATAGGATAATTATATAATATATAATATATATAGATATATATATATAATATATATTATATACGTATAGTGATATTATATTGCCAAATTCAGATTTTTTAACAATTTCACGAGTAATTTTTTTTATCTCGTTAAGCATAGCTATATATATATATATTTATACTATATATAAGTAGTATATTATATTATATATATAATAAAATATATTAATATATACTTACTATTAGTATATATTATATAATATATTTATAATATATTAATATATATATTAAGAGTATATAATATATAATATATATATATATATATGATAGTATTATAGTATTCATATATATATATATAATATATTATATTTATATATTCTATATATAGTATATATGTATATATATAGTTATATATTATATATATATATATATATCAAACAAATAAGAGAAAGAATTTAAAGTTTTAATATTATTAGTTGAGGAAGTTAAGGATATTTATGATACTAAATTCTGCAATGCACGTAATACCTAAAAAAGTAATTAAATAGTGCCCTAAAACAATCTTATTTCTCTTAATTTTAAAACTTTTTGAAAGGTAAGTTTATACTTAGCGATGACTCTTGGCAATATGAATGTAACACCTCACTAGTATAGATGTAATCTACCTTATGAGGTGATGGATTGACATAAACAATATTCCAGAATCAAATAAAACAAATAGAAACAATCCTAAGAATCCTATTTAAAATGGAATAAGGTCCAATTATTTAAAAATGAAACCAAAGAAAATTTTGTGATAAGAAAATTTCAAT
The DNA here is from genome assembly GCA_015478945.1 of Trachelipus rathkii. Taxonomy (NCBI): domain Eukaryota; kingdom Metazoa; phylum Arthropoda; class Malacostraca; order Isopoda; family Trachelipodidae; genus Trachelipus; species Trachelipus rathkii. Next base: position 22,939 of record JABUQX010016964.1, on the reverse strand, counting down.
TTTCCATTTGTAATTAATTATATAGGAAATTTACCAAGAAAAACTAAGGACTTAATATGAATGTATGATCACTTTATATAGTCAGTAGGATTTCAGGATATCCTATGATTGCTGTTGTTGATTATACCAAATTATTTTGCTTACGCAAAGCAATTGCCATTTAGAAAATCTACCTCAATGACGAAAAGACTGTGAATGAGATGATATTGAATTGATGTACACCTTATTTATTCCTATTGAAAAGCACCATTCTTTTTAATTTCAATATTGCGGGATAACAAAGAGAAGGATTATTGAATTAATTCATATTAAGTCCTTAAACAAAGAACTGCATATTAAATAAATCTATCGTCCTCATATTTACTCAGGCTTAAAAGGATAAATTCATTTTGGTAATAGATTCTTTGTCTACCTTTATTTTCTTTATTATCGTTAAATTTCATTTTGTTTGTATTTCGTGCAAAAGTCAATTAGCTTTTGAAAATCAAAATTAACCATTTTTAATAGTGCTTGTGTTCGTAATATATATGACAAATTGGTGCCTGTAAGACATGTCAGTCAGACATGTGCATTCGTGTTCAAGTATTTTCAAACAATTCCGACATTCTGGATTCCTCGCCTTCAGTATGTAAAAGTTTTGAATTTTTCGCAATTTGCAAACTCGCCATCTAAGTATTCCCAAAACTTTGCAAGCGGGCCTGCATCATATGGATTAGAGACCGGCGCTGCCTCTTTAAACTTTATCTAATTACCTAGGGTAATTCTATCACTTGTTTTATATAGAAAACCTTTTCTATTTTTTTCCTACTCACACCATTTATCCGCTTTCTTTCTCCACTTCACTCTCCCCTCAAAATATACACATAAAAAGGAGCCCAAATTAGTCCAGAATTTATCAAAGCGGAGAATATTAATAACCTTTATTTAAAATTTAATCCTATTTTGTAAAGGCTTCACTATAAAAGCGAGTTCAAAAAATGTTTTATCGAAATTTTTCATTAAATTACTTCTACCTTTTTTAAACTGCATGTTTTTAATATTGACTAGTTTAAAAAGTTTAAAGGAGTTCTTACCGACAAATGTCGTTGAATGTGTTTGGAGTGTTAGGGAAAAAGCCGAGAGGGGAAGAATTAGGGGGTTTCCACACTCGCGTGTGTATGTGATGAATGTGTGTGTGAATGGGGTTTTATATTCTTTCCATCCTTTTATTCTGGTTTATGGATTTTATTGAGCGTGTTTATGACCTTTTTTCACGGACTTCGCTGCTGCTGCCATTTGCAGAGTAAATGGTTTGAAATTTCTAATTAGGTATAATAATAATAATAAGTAACGTACTTTTTACAAGTTTCCTTTTCCCCCCCCCCCCCAAAACTTTCCTCTAGAGAAGAAGCGCTTTATTTTCAGAAGAGATTTTATTAAGGACTATTCGAGAATAATGAAGAGGTGTTAAACTTTGAATATATATACCAGATATTTTCGCCTGCAATACTGTCAGCGATTAGATCACGGTTAACGTAACTATTATTTATAATGCAAGCTTCAAAAAAATAATTTGGTCATAGTAAAAAAAAAATATCTAAAATATCAACATTAATTTCTTAACGTAAAAATAATTTGGATGAAAAAGAAAAAAATATCAAAAATCAAAAAACTACATCGTGCTTTGACTTTAACAACTGATTATCATGAGATAACAGGTGTACCTGCAAAACACTCAAATCAAAAATTTAACAAACATTCAAACATCAATTCATTTCATTAAATTTCACATGTTTGCGGCTTAAGTGTTTTAATAAAAAGGGATTCTGCTATACGCAGATAGTTAAAAGTTAGAAATTGGAATTAAATTATAAACCAATTAGCAATTTCAGCGTTAGGCAGGGGATTTTGTGCATGCCGATCTTGGTAATGCTCACATATTTTACAGTTGGTTGTATACCCTGTGTCATAAATCTCGGTGTGCTTAAGGTGGTTTAGGTTTGTCTTTGTACCCACATAAGAGGATTTACATCCTACTTCTTTGCAATTAAGATACGAGACACAACATAACTTCTGTAATCCTCCCGAACAAAGGACCACGGTACTAAAATATCGGAGGACACTCGTTCTCGGATATGAGGATACAGAAGATTATGTTTGTGTATCAATTTAATTGCAAGAAGATAGATGTAAATCCTCTTATGTGGATACAAACGACGTAAACCTTGAGAACGCCGAATTTGCAACACGTATTAAACAAGTAAATATTGAGCATACAAACGGAATTCACATAATCCCCTATCTTTTGCTCAATTTATCCAATTGTTTTAAAATTCTATATTTCATTAAGGTATTTTATTTTATGTCTCTCAGAATCTCTATTGTTATATTCTTTCATTCAACACACTCTAGTGAAAATTTAGATGAGCATAAGAATGAATGTTGAATGTTTTTGAATATATTGAGTGTTTTGCAGTTATCCATGATAATAGTTAATGTTGAATTTTGCAAAGCAAATGAAGTTTTTTTTGATTTTTTGAATTTTTTTTGATTTTCATCAAAATTATTTTTTTTAAAATTCACAATATAGAGCTAAGATAGTTTTAGATTTTTTTTTTTTATATTAGAATTTTTTTTCTGTACACAAGTCCTGAATAATTGCTAGTTAACCGTGATCGATGCCTGAAGTATGCAGGCGAAATCATTGCACAAGGAGGAGGGATATAATATTGAAAAGTTTTACTTTCTTTTTACTCTCGATTAGTCCTTAATAAAATTTCTTGTGAAAATAAAGAGAACTTTTTATAAGAATTGAAAGAACTTGTAAAAGTACGAAAAACAAAAAACAACGATATCAAAAAATTGACGCTATATATAAATTTTCTGTTAAAATAATAATAATAATAATAATAATAATAATAAATAATATAATATAGATATAATAATAGATAATAATATCATAATAATAATAATAATAATAATTCCCCTTCCATCGTTCCGTAACCTGTATTTTCTTAATTATAAAAAATAAGAGACACTTTAGATGTCGATTATACAGATTTACGAGTGTTTACTTCTTTCGATCAAATTCATATTTTAAATAGAGTTGAAAGACATTATTTATCCTAGCGCATTTCGCTGATTTTTTTTTTTTTTGCCTAAAAAAATGCAAAAATATGTTGGTAATTAAGAAAGTCGCTTATGAAACTAACCAGACGTGGCCCCCCCCCCCTCCCAAATAAAAAGAAAATTTCAAATTACAATCACACAGAATCCGTTAAAAATGAGACCTTCAATTTTTTATTTATTTATTTATTTATTTATTTTTATTTATTTTTTTTGCAAAAAAATTTTACAATTTGAAATAAAAAAAAGGTTAATAAAATCCATTGGAATCCACGATACAAAATGCATGGCAGATGGTTGAGGTAAAATATTTTTCTCAAGTTTCAGGAAAGTTTTGTAATTCGAAAATTACCTATTTTTCATTAGGTGAGGTTGTGTGGGTTTAAAATAAGATAAAATATTCTGACGATGATGGTGTCCGGAATTTACTTCTTAGTTATGAAAGCCTGTTATAAAGAGAGGGAGTACGGAGAGGGGAATAGGGTGGGGTGGGCGTGGGTGAAGTAAGAATTTCGAGTTATTCACATGTAAATATAAAATTTGTAGATTTCATAACTGTTTTCAAGCTCATTTCTCGAGTTTTTGTTACGTTTTCTCGAGTTTTTGTTACGTTTTTCTCGAGTTTTTGTTACGTTTTTCTCGAGTTTTTGTTACGTTTTTCTCGAGTTTTTGTTACGTTTTTCGAGTTTTTGTTACGTTTTTCTCTTTCATCAGCTCATTTTAAACATTTCATTAAGCCATAAAAATATAAAACTGATATTTTCTTCCTAATTATTTTTTCACTAAACAAATGTTATAATAATAAAATTTTGCGTGTTGTAAATATTGTATTTGTGGGCCTCTTCGTTCTAATAAATTACAACATATTTCTGACATTGTTATAAGTCTCAGTGAAATCGGCGGCCGCCGCCACCCTTAACACGGTTTCCAACACCTTCGTCACGGTGCGGGTGCGGTGCTGGTGCACCCCCCCCCCCCTGTACAATGCTAGGCCAAGCGTACTTTTAAATCATTCACGAAAAACTAACCTAATGATAAGATCGTTAAACAAAATTTTAATGATAATAAAAAATCGAAATAATCGACTATGGTGACTACTACTACAAAAAATACTACGGCCTTCAGTCTTCTTACACAACCGCAAGTTGCTGATGCAAGTAGTATATCCTTGTAACATCTTAAATCTAATGCTTCTCCTTTATTTTTAATGCTTCAGGACATCAATTTCTTCATCTATCTTCTCTATAATATAATCTTCCAAGCCAATTCAATATCTTCAAATACACGCCACTTAAAACCTTCATCTGTTCTTAGTATTCATTGTATTGCCTATTTCAATGAATCTGTCTCGTAATATAATAATGTATCTCTCAGCAGGCAAATTTTATAAAAAGCTATAAGTATTCTTCATACCACCCTAGTTGCTTTCTCTCCTATTTCTTACTCTCTTTCTGAACTCTGTCACATACCACCTCCTTTGAGAATTCGTGTTCTTGTTCTTTCTACACAGGTCTAATGCTTTTCTCCTACTTCAGATTCATGATGAGAATTGGCAAGCTAAACTTTTGCTAAGCTGCTTCTTACATATATTCTACGAATGGTGATGCCATGGAATATTTCCCTTTATTTCCCTTTTCATTTCTCCCTTTTCACTTTCCACATTTTTTTGTCAACTCATTTGCCTGGAATATTCTCCCTTTCATTTCCCTTTTCATTTCTCCCTTTCATTTCCCTTTTCATTTCTCCCTTTCATTTCCCTTTTCATTTCTCCCTTTCATTTCCCTTTTCATTTCTCCTTCATTTCCTTACTTTTCTCCCTTTTCATTTCCTTTTCATTTCTCCCTTTCATTTCTCCCTTTCATTTCCCTTTTCATTTCTCCCTTTCATTTCCCTTTTCATTTCTCCCTTTCATTTCACCTTGCTACTTTTGATTTGCACACTTGCATGGCTTTATGAAGGCCTCTGAGTTTTACCAAGAAAAATAATATATATATATATATATATATATATATATATATATAATACTATATATATATTATATATAATATATCGATGACATACATATTTGTATATATAATAGATTACAATATATCATATTAAAGGATATCTTGTAATTAATTATTATTGGTAGGATGAGGCATCAAGGTATTTTTTAAATGATTTTTTACGAAGAACTGTTCATATCATTTTACTTTATTGTTTAAATTTGACCTCAAATTTCTTAAAACATCTACACCTGTTATGATATATGACGTCTAAATGAATACATTTCACTTTGGTTTTAAATTAAATATTCTTACTAATATAAATATTTGATATTATTCATCATTTCCTACATTATCATTTTCATTTGTATTTTTTTCTTTAATTTTTTTTTTACTTTCTAAATTTCAATAAATAAATTAATTTATAAATTGAACTTTGTTAATTGTCCGAATGACGGATTTTAAGTGAATAAGGGAAGGCGAGGTTACTGAAAAATATATTTTACGATATCCTTCGAGTAAGGTTGAGTTGCCTGCAGCACATGGAATTATTGAGCACACACATTTCGCTCGCGCACCATAAATAGAAGGTACACCTATAGAAGGTCATCTTTGCCGCACCGCACCTCTATTTTTCAATACGCTCTGCGCTCCGCACCTCACCTCAATTTTCAATGCGCACCAGGACACCCGCACCGCACCGCCACCGCACCGCCGCACCGCACCGACATCCGGCTATCTTGTGTGTTATTAATTTTTCCCCATTTTCTACTTCGAAGGTTAATAAAACTAGGTTATAATTTTGTTGTCTTGTTTACATTTCACGAGTTACATTATTTTGCGCTACGAATTTTTAAATGATTTTCGGTGTTGATGATGATGATGATGATGATGATGGTGTTGTTGATGATAATGATAATCATGGTAAAATGAATGTTGAATGGATGTTCCACTCGGATGTCGATGAAAATTCTATCAGATCCTGATAAGGATAAGAATGTAAATTTATAAACAAATGTGATTTTAGATTATGATAAGAATTTAAACTCGGATTTCGCTCTTATATATTTCAACGTATGCTCAAAGCGGATGTTGATGAGGATATGCTACGAATGTCGGTAAAAATGTAAAGCTTTTTATCGGATGCGTATGTTATCTTTAATATTATTTGACTTTGAAGCATCTTTTGTAATAAGAGTTTGAAAGAACAAAGAGGAAATGACGTCACAGGGATTTTTTTGTACATATTTAATCTGTTGGTTTTAAATCAAGAGGATTAAAAAAAAGAATACTTAGCGAAATATTTTATTAAGTTCTTTATTAATTTTCTTTGTCGGTATTCTTTTTTCTCTTTGTATGTATGTATGTATGTATGTATGTATGTATGTATGTATGTATGTATGTATGTATGTATCTATGTATGTATGTATGTATGTATGTACTTCTCTTTATATATATATATATATATATAATAATATATAATATTATATTATATATATATATATATTATATATATATATTATATATATAATATATATATAAATATAACTTTATATTATATAAATATATATATATTATATTCAATGTTTTTAAAAAAAAATGTGTTTCAACACCAAGGATGCTTCATCTTCGTATAAGCCTGGATAATATTATATAGTTATATACTATATATAAATATATATATATATATATAGTACATATTATAAAGTATATATATATTAATATTATTTATATATATATATATATATATATATATATTATATATATATATATAGATATTATTATATATATATATATAGATAGTATATCAAACCGTATAAGGAAGAATTAATAATCAATATGTTATCTTTGTTGAGTTAATGATTTTCATATAAATTTTCCTGCAGTAGCACGTAATTACTTTAAAAGTAATTAATAGTTTTTTAAAACCAATAGTTTTTTCTCTTAATTTTAAACTTTTTAAGATGCATAAAGTTTTATACTAGATTGCCTTCGGATATTTGTGTGACCCCCTTGGCAATATGAGTGTAACACCTCACTAGTATAGAAGCAATCTACCTTAAGAGGTGATGGATTGACATAAACAATATTCCAGAATCAAATAAAACAAATAGAAACAATCCCAAGAATCCTATTTAAAATGGAGATAGTATAATAAATTTTATAGTTTAAATAATATAGTTTATTTTATAGTTTTATAGTTTAATTTCTTTATTGGAAATCAATAACATTAACCATGACCAACAAAACACCTCACCGGTATAGGAGTAAAACATATGTATACATCATTTATATGTCAGACAGGATTTCAGATTTGTATGATTGCTGTATTGTATACCAAATTATTTGCTTACGAAAACAATTTGCATTAAAAGTATACCCATCAAAGTGTGAATGAAGATGTATGTGATTGATGTACACCTCTATTATTCATTCCTATGAAAATCACAATCTTTTTAATTTCAATCTGCAAGAGAAGGATTAAATTGTAATTAATTCAAAATAAGTCCTTAAACAAAGAGCTGCATATTAAATAAATCCATCGTTCTCATATTTACTCAGGCTTTAAAGGACAAATTCATCTTGGTAATAGATTCTTTGTCTACTTTTATTTTCTTAATTATCGTTAAATTTCATTTTGTTTGTTTTCAGTGCAAAAGTCAATTTAGCTTTTGAAAATCAAAATTAACCATTTGTAATAGTGCTTGTGTTCGTAATATATAAGACAAATAGGTGCCTGTAAGACATGTCAGTCAGACATGTGCATCTGTGTTCAAGTATTTTCAAACAATTCCAACATTCTGCATTCCTCGCCTTCAGTATGTAAAAGTTTTGAATTTTTCGCAATTTGCAAGCGCGCCATCTAAGTATTCCCAAAACTTTGCAAGCGGGCCTGCATCATATGGATTAGAGATCGGCGCCCCCTCTTCAAACTTTATCTAATTACCTAGGGTAATTCTATCACTTGTTTTATATAGGAAACTTTTTTCTATTTTTTTCTACTCACACAATTTATCCGCTTTCTTTCTCCACTTCACTCTCCCCTCAAAATATATACATAAAAAGGAGCTCAAATTAGGCCAGAATTTATCAAAGCGGAGAATATTAATAACCTTTATTTAAAATTTAATCCTATTTTGTAAAGGCTTCACTATAAAAGCGAAGTTCAAAAAAGGTTTATCAAATTTTCATTATATACTTCCACCTTTTTTAAAGCTGTATGTTTTTATGAATTTGACTAGTTTAAAAATTTAAGAGTTCTGCCGACAAAGGTTTGATGTGTTTGGAGTTATGGGAGAGGGAGAGATTAGGGGGTTTCACGCTCGCGTGTGTATGCATGAATGTGTATGTGAAGTGGGTTTTTATTTCTTTCCATTCCTTTTATTCTCGTTTATGGATTTTATTGAGCGTGTTTATGACCTTTTTTCACGGACTTCGCTCCTGCTGCCATTTGCAGAGTAAATGGTTTGAAATTTTTAATTAGGTAAATAATAATAATAATAATAATAATAATAATAATAATAATAATAATAATAATAATAATAATAATAATAATAATAATAATAATAATAATAATAATAATACCCCCTTTACATCCATACACACATTATTATCTTCTTGTAAATAAAAAAATAAGGACACTTTAATGTCGTATACGGATTTACAGTTGGATTTCTTCGATAAATCACATTTTTAAATAGAGTTGAAAGACATTATTAATCCTAGCGCCTTTCGCTGATTTCATGTTTTAGCTGAAAATGATCAAGAAATTAGTTATTCGAATATAAACTCATTGACCTGAAAACATTCGAGCTGATTTTATATATTAATTTTTCTTCTAATAATTTTCTATCTCTGTCTATAAACTTGCGGTTGATAATAAAATATGGAAGAACGATGCAGAAAAAGCCATAGGAATCCAGGATACAAATGCATGGCAGATGAATATTTCACTACGGGTGGATCCCTACCCCGTACCTCCGACCCGTGAGTGGTGGTAAAATAATAAAATATTGGTTCAACACCATTATAAGACTATAAAAAAAGTTAAAAGAAATATCTGGCTCGTAGATTAATTTTACATGTAAATATCAAATTAGTGGCTTCATAACTTTTTTCAAGCTCATTTATTCTAGTTTTTTTTTACGTTTTTCTTTCCTTTTAGCTCTTAAACATTTCATGTAAGTTCATTATAGATAATGAAATTCGTATTACTTGAAACATTTTATTTCTCCATCAGAATCAATGAATATGATATGAAGTTTTGCGGGTTGTAAATATTTTCTTTGTGCGGGCCTCTATTGGTTTCATTAATCTACACATATTCTGACATTTTCCAGTACGTATTTCAATCTGAAATGGGGCAAGAAGTGGTACGAGCAGCACACGCCCGAGTTGGCCGCCGGCACCGTTTCGCATAGCAATGCTCGATGTCCCGGTGCGAGTCTGTGAGTAGTAGAGGTCATTAATTTGGACTACGATGGTTCAAAAATGCGAACCAACGCGATCTTTACACTGCCCTGACCTTTTTTGAACCCTTCACTTTTTTGGGCTTACCTTTTTGGCCCAAATTTTTTTACCTGCCCTGACCTTTTTTGGGCCTTTGACCTTTTTTGGCTTGACCTTTTGAAACCTATTTTTTGAGAACCCGGATTTTTGAGAACCCGATTTTTTTGAAGGGGGCATTTTTGAGAACCCAAATTTTTAGAGAACCCTAATTTTTTCGAGAACCCTATTTTTTGAAACCCCTCTTATTTTTGAGAACCCTAATTTTTTGGCACCCTAATTTTATCAGGAACCTGAATTTTGGCGCCCCTTCGAAGAAAGGGCGCGCCAACGTTTGCGTAAGCAACCGTTGTACGTATTGCCCACTATTTTACGCCCCTAATTTTGTTCGATCATGGTTCAATTTTGCCCACAGTAATTATTTGATCTTCATTAGGGCCTTAGCCGCTAATTTGTATGATGTCTTAACATTTTTTGTCCTTCCCCCTTTGCTCCAAAGTTTGACACAGATACCAATGGGTCAATATATTAGACCCACGTAATTTTTTGTCCTTCCATGGCGTCAATTTGACCCAGCGGTAATTTATTGGCCTTCCTTTAGGGGGCTTAGCCTATTTTTGATGTCTTAACTGTTTGACCATGATATTTAGTCCCTTGACTTTCCGTACTACCAATGGTCATTTTTGCCCACGCGAATATTTTAACCCACTCGTGGCCACCTCACATTATTTCGTTCCTAACGATTGGAACGTATGTATGGATCTATCCTTTAACTTGAACACAAACACACACAACACCACACACACACCACACCACCACCAGCTTATTATTTATTACACACATTCACTATGACACTTACACTTGTCCACATGGACACTTACATTTACAACTTATTCACACGTTACAAACACCACGCACCAACCCTTTGGTTCTTCCAATAGGGTCAATTCTGGCCCACCCTAATTTTTAGGCCATCCCTAATTTTATAGGCAGCCCTAATTTTTCGCCCACCCTTTTGTAATTTCGTACGTACAATTGGATTGCCTCAAGCATTATTTGCAGCCCCCAAACTTTGATGCCTCACTTTATGGCTCCAATCACCGTAAGGAGTAGCTAGTGATTTTTATAATAGATGATTCTATGAGTATTCTATTTTCGGTGTTTGGAATGGGTATTATGACATTAGCTGGAGTGCCGTATGAGTGCCAATGAGTTGCCAGTGAAGTGCCAAATGAGTGCCAAGTGAGCTGCCAAGTAGTGACCAAGTGAGTGCCACAGAGTGGCCAACGCTGCAGTGGCACTTTTTCAAGCCTGTCTAGGCCTCCCTGAGCCCCGAATAGGCCCTTAATAATGGGTAATCTACCCTTACGTATTAAGTAATGAGGAACTCAATGTGTATATTTACAAGTTGCTAGAATAGCTTCCATCTATGAGGTTAGTATTTTTATCTAACCACTATACAGCATGAAGTATATACTCTAAAGAGCTTACACATTTCGAGACAGTGATCCGCAAACGTTTCAGAGTCGCGTCCCAGTCAGGCCCACTCGCCGGAAACCGCCGCCGCGAGTGCGCCACGAGGCATATTTACCGCAGCGCGTGCCCGCAGCGCAATATTTCCGCGTACGCGCCGGTGCGCCCGCAGGCGCCACTATCCATCGCGTACCTCGCGCCGCGCGGTGCGTCCGGCAGACGCAAGTATTACCGCGCGAACAAAATATGATACCAATGTAAACTATTTCAAAGAATTCTTTTTCAAATATACTAGGAGTCATTCATTTTTACTACAAATTGTACGAAATTTTATTAAAAACTTGTACTTTTACATACCTAAAGCAGTACAATTCAGAAATTCAATTAGAGGGGTGTGACCTAGCAACATAGGGTTAAGTATGCTTTTGTTTTTACCGCTTACTGCTGTTAACTCTCTGGAAATTTACTGCTTTAACTGCCCTGCCGTTTACTGCTTTAACTCTCTGCTTTACTGCTTTACTCTCTGTTTTACTGCTTTTAAAAAATTTGCATATTAGCATACCTTAAAGCAGTAAATCTGGTAAATCCATTAGAGAGTGTTACTACACACCTCAGGGAATTAGTATGCTGTTTGTTTACTGACTTTAACTGCTTTAACTTTCTGCTTACTGCTTTAACTTTCTGCTTTATTGCTTTTACTTTTCTGCTTTACTCTTTAACTTTCTGCGTTTACCTGTTTTAGACCATATATTAATTAACATATGTTTTCTTTTATATTTTTTTATTTTTGTTTTAAACTTTTAGTTTATTATTTCTTATTTTTGTTTTATACTTTTTTATTTCTTAACTGTAACTACTACTGGAGCTGAATTATATGTTATATTTGTATTTAATAACAATAAATTTACGAAATTTTATTAAAAATTGTAGTTTACTATTTAGAACTTTAATTAAACTCATTATCCATTATCTACTTAACGAGTATGGATGTGGAGAAATTTACGCTTCCAAATTAGGATTATGCTTATGGTGAGTGGTGGTTAAACCATTTCGTTTATTAAAATTTTAAGGAAAGGAAGAAAGCAATCACTACCGTAAAAAATAATATGTTATATAATGTTTATCAGGAAAAAATTTTAGAAGAAATAAAGAGTGATTCACAATTTTCCAGAAGCATAGTACGATTATTAGATCGTTGGACAAGTATACATGGACACAAAATTATGTATTTTCAGATGATTTAATGCCACAAATTGAATTTGGAATGCAGAAGCATTCGACAGTCTATTCTTCACCATCTAAATATCATCTGTGTTTTTCATAACGCAAAATATTTTTCTCAAAGAAAGCATATGCGAAGTGTTTCTTAAAAAACACACAGTATTTGCTGTTGTTTGCCAGAGAAGAGACATGCAGTCAATTAAATGTATTTGGCCAACTCAAATGTTTCCTCGAAAGAAAGAAGTTTCCTTAAAGTAATAAAGAGTTACTCGAGTCCCCCCAACGGTTATTTGATGTGTGAACTTCACCCAAACAACACGTACAGAGTGTTGCTCAGTACCAACATTCTTCCCTGTGAGAGTAAAACTGTCATACATACCTGAATAATGATTGCTCTAGTTGCAAAAGAATATGTCTATAAAAAATTTAAATAAAAGCTGAAACGCCTTCTGCGTTTGTGTGATTACTAGAATTATGGGATGAGAAATTCATCATTGAAGTTTTCCAAAGTCTGTTTAATCTATATAAAAGGAAATGTCCTTTAAACAGCTAGAGTAACAGCTACGTCGTTATAGAATACTCATTAAAAAAAAACTCTCCGCTCAAACATAAAAAATCTGAAAATAAAGAATATACAAAGAGGAGGGGGATTCCTACCATTACTCTTCTCCGTTTAGCTCCACTGATATCTAAGTGGTTTGTCCCAATAATGAAGAAGGTTGCTGTACTTCAATAATGAGTATGAGAAAATTGAATATAATAATCAGCATTTATACAGAATTCAGTTCCTCAATCATCAATTTACAAAAAACACTTACAATGTCACATAGCTGAAAAAAAACCCACAGTTCATCATTCAAACCCCATCATAACGCAACTATTCAACACAATGCATTACAACCTCTTCACAATCACAAACAACAGCCTGCCACCAACCAAATCCTTAGTCATTGTGAACATCAATTAGCTTTCAAGCAGCACGTCTTAACCTCTGACTATAGGATAGCCTATATCGATCCTAAGTCTAACATGCACACAAACACCCATAGAATACGCCGACACCTGCGACTACAGAAATACTCTAAAATTCAGAACTTAGCAATCCTGAGAAGCGCTCTTATAACCAAGATCCATTACAAAAATTGCATAGATCTTAAAGACTCTCACCTACATCCATCCTACGTATTCGCTAACGAATAATTGAGATTTCTATGAACGTAAATTGAAGTGAAAGAATGAAGATAATTTAAAAATCCATAGAGGAGAGCTACCTATTAGAGTGCGTAAATCAGGAAAAGCTTTAGTATAATTACTTTAAAGACAAATTAACTTTGAATGAAGCAGGCAGATCGTTAAATTAATGATGAATAGTATAAAGGATATGCATATTGTGGACTTGAAGTGATGTACAACTAACGTATCAACAACATCATAAGAAGCAACTATTGAAAGAACTTCAGGACTATTAATAATGGTTATATAGCAGGAGAAGCAAAATCATGAATACAACAGCCAAAATAACAGTTTTAACAGTAACTAAAATACGCCGAAGGACGTACTGATTCAAGTCCATCAAGGGACATAACTTCTTGACGCAATTCAGATAAATTTAAACGTGTCACAGAGGAGAATAACGAATAGAAAAACACGGGTGGTGTTCCACGGATATTTGGATTTAAATCGTAAATTATGGATATTTATCATGTAATAATATATCATTTTGTTGTAATGTTTGTGTATAAATAAAATAAGATAATATTTTATTAAAAACCTTTTTCTTAACCCCTTGCCCTTTATATCACATTTTTGGTCAAGGAATTAATATATATATAATATAAAATAATAGATATAATATATATAATTATGATAAATAATAGTATTATTAGGAATTTATAATATGTGAAGAGAATATTCAATATAGTTATGGGTGGAATATATATAGCATATGAAGGGTCCAAAATAGGAAAAATAAAGAAAAAAATAAGTGAGTACCAATATAATAGGTATAATACGAGAAAACTATGGTAATGAATTTAAATGATATGTAATATAATAGGTAAAGGAGTATGATATTAGACAAATACACAATGGTCAGTAAGGCTCAACCCCCTGGAATAGTCAAAGGAGAGATAAAGTTGATAGCAGTATTACTTCACAATCTGACCGGAGAAGAGCCAAGAACTAGATACTGTTTGGGAAAGGTTTTACGACGTAGTTATGCTTGAGTCATGCGTAGAAGTGAGCGAATACCAAAGAAGTTAAAGAGAAGAAGACCACCCATAATTATAGAAGCCCGTGAAGATCCAGCTATCAAGTTATAACCCTAACCTAAAGCCTGATAAGAAAAAAAAAAAATTATACTCCCACCACGGAAAAACAAACATAATCTAACGCCACTTTTCGACAACCAATTTATGTCAGTTCTGATTTATCGCGAAGATAATTAAAGTAAATCTACTTTCAATGAGCGTTTTCAATACATACTTTTTACAATTGACTTTATATTCGCGAATACATTGTGGTTGAAGCCTTAATAAAGATAAACGATATCAAGTACAGTTTGAGATGCAGTACTTGGAAGAATTTATAGAAGAGATAGAGAGGGAGAAGAATCACTCTAAATCATTTGTGGAACAGCATTCAGGAATGGAGAAGAATTACGAAGGAGGCGAGAGTTTTCAGGAGCTGCTCTGGGGAGATTGATATGAAGTATTATACAAAAATACAATTGTCCGTTAACCAGAAGCGGCAATAGTTGAAAGAGTCCAACGTACTATTAAAGACGCATGAAATACTGCATTATGAACTAAAAATGAAACTTTATTATAATATATTGTATACTGGACGATTTGGCACTTATTCTATAAATAACAGATCTTATCAAAAGGGAGAGACATAAAAGAGTCAACTCCTTTAGAATAGTCGAAAGAAACTAGAGGCCGTAGAACCCAACTACTAAAATGAAAAAGAAAAACAAAAATATAAGATAAATGAATTAATTAAAGAGGTAACACGATTATTTAATAGAGATATCTCTATATAGAGGATATATAATATATATATAAAATAAATAAATATATATATTAAGAATAATATATAGATATTATATAGATATATATATAGATATTAAGATAAAAAATATATATAGTAAATTAGTATATTTATATATAAAAGAAGTATTAATATATATATTAAATATATATAATTGTATATATAGAAAATATATATAGTTATGAAAGCTATTGTTTAACATTAATACTTCTTTCCAGTGCATACTAACTGAAATAAATCTGTTATTTTGTTTTCTTTTTCATGTAGGATGGAGGTTCTACGGCTCTGTTTTTGACATTTCATAAGGAGTTGATGACTTATATAAATAGGTTCTATATGGAAGAGTATGAGATACTGTTATAGAATAAGCCAGAATCGTCCAGTATATCAATAGATATTTTTAAAAGTGATATTAAACATTTTAGTAAAGTTTACCTATTGATGGCGCTGTCTATTAAATAGTACGTTGGACTTCTTTCAACTATTGCCGGACTTTGTTTACGAGAAAAATATTGTGGTATAATTGTAGAAAGAAAAAATTAAAAGGAGGGGAATAGAAAGGATAATACCAATACTCCCAAAGCAGTTCCTGGAACTCTCGCCCCTTGAATTCCATTCCTGAATCTTGTCCAAAATGAATTTAGGTGTTCTCACTCTCATTCCTCTAATAATTTCAAGTACGGTGCATTCTGCAACTGGTTAGTTAACTAGATCATTTTAGTAATATTTAAGGGACATTTCAACCACAAGTATCGAGAAATATACGTCAATTTGTAAAAGGTAGATGTATTGGAAAACCTTTACATTGTAAGAGCGTTATTTAATAATATCGGATAAATCTAACTGCCATATGCTTTCGAGCTGCGGAGATATAATGGTTTTCCGTAGTAGGAAAATTTATTTTCTACAGGTATAAGGGATTAGAGTAAAGCATCTTCACCTTCATAAATATTGCTTTTAAACTCTTTTTTACTCATTATTTTAGGGGATACCTTAAGCAAACCTAGTGAAAACCCCAAAAAACTGTTGGCTCCCTCAGTTGAAGTAATACTTTATCAACTACCGTACCTATTGCATCCATGTTGAGACTATGCATAGACACACAGATAGATTAAGCAGATAATATACTTAATACATATAGCAAAGTAGCTCATACTATAGAATATAAGAGGTGTATAGAGTATATATCATCTAGAACCTAAATGTAATGATGAAATATAACATGATAAATACATATACCGTACATACTGATATAGAATTAGTAGTAGTATATATGTTTGAACCCAGCCAAGAAACCATGGAAGGTGTCAGATTATAGAGGGCAAAGAGGGGTTAATGAAACAGGAATTACCTCAATATTATAATTCGTATAGCACCAGAAGCACTCTACAACTAAAAAGATAGGGGATACGATTGATAAGTTACATAATTACGATTTAACCAATAGAGTTATATATATATAAAGCGTGAGGTTCCAATTTCCCTTACGTCCTCTAAGGGTCGCATGCACTGTTGTTTTAAGTTGAGGTCTGGGAGGCCAGTAGATAGGTGCCTGATGACTTAGAATCAGTCTTAGGCCACGTCATCAATGGCGCGGATATTATCTAAGATCGGCTGAGCCCTCCATCGTCGTGACCAAATTAACTCTTAGAGAGTGTCCAAGACAACCGGCAACCGCGAAATGTAAAGCTGAAGATATTCTTACCGCTCTTGAACCTCCTCATTCCATCCTCTTACAGGGACCCTCTTCCTTCCAGGTGACGAGAAGAGAGATGGCAATCACTCCCACAATTACTTTGACCGTTAACTGATTATCATCACCTCAATTACAAGACCTGTCCTGCTTCATTCAAGAAACGTTTCTATTTAACCACCCTTAAATTATTTAGCAAACGCTCTGATTATACAGTAGTGGCAAACATTTTTGCCGATGTTCTTGTATCAAAGGCGAATATAACAACTCTCTAAATCATATCGCATTTTCTCGACTTCGAAGTTTTACCGTTCATTTAGGAACATCGCGGTACATTCATACGGTTAGCGGAGATACGTAGGGCATGGATGTCAGGTGCACATGTCATTATCAAGATCTAAATGCACAACTCTCTCTCTGTGATGGAACCTACCATTCGCTCAATCGCTCGCGACCGTTCTCAAAGTGGCAATGTAATCGTTACTAGATTTGCAGACAATTCTGTACACTTCTTTCGTCGATACTAATTGGTATCAACTATCGCGTTCAAAACTTAGGGATCATCACTAACCACTACGTGAGGTAAAGAGGTTGCTGAAAGATAAATGATTCGCCTGACTCCACCAGGTATAAGGATTCATGCTTCGGTGCAGGCTGTTGTGCTGATGGAAGTAAGGTTATTTAAATAATCTACACGATTGCCACCACTCCTAGAATGCTACACTATAACTGCCCGATACGTATAACACAGAGCTCCTAGGGAGTTGATGGATTTTGACCCACCTGACTGCGCGCCAGAGACCCCCGGGTCGCGCCAGGAGAGTGCACTAAAACTGGCCCTATGATGAAGGCTATTCCTAGTGAATGATGAAACCGTGTGACCATGATCTCTGATTATCCAGATGCGCCCATGCGTCCGATTACTCTAATATACGTTGTCATTTTTCTCATACTCCACTATATATGGACGTGGTAGCCGCCCCTTCTTTCCATTATACACTAGGACAGATACTGCCAGCCAACTTAGGATTAAGTCGGAGCTATGATCGCTGAGTTCCGCAGTCCTGAAGTAGAGGAATACTCCTCGCTGAATCCCGCTCATACTGCTAGTAAAACTTCTTTTTATTTTTTTCAGATTTTTTTATATTGAAGGAGAGTTTTTAATGATCGTTTTCTTATAACGGACGTAGCTTTACCTTTCTGAAGGTCTGTTGTAAAGGAACATTTCCTTTGTTATAACATTTAACCAGACTTCACATACACACTGGAAGATGAAGGTCCTTCTCACCCTCTCCTAACCTAGTTTACGTCTTATACACGAAGAGCTGCGTAATTCTAAATATTTTCATTCATATAGAGTACTACGATACTTAATGCAACTCAGAGCGACTCATAATTCAGGTAATCGTAATACAGTTTCATCTTCCTCCCCATACGGCGACAGAATGCCTAGGTACCGGAAGCAACACTATGCCTGAAGTGTTCTGCATTAGGGTGAAGTACCGCGCTCACGAAGATCTCAAATAAACCGTGGGTGGATCGACAAAAAAACCAGTAACGCATACTTCGTCATTATACTTCTTCAGAAACTCCATTTCACTAAATTGCAACCGGGCCGCCAAGAAAACATGCCGTTGACAGTCGCCTAACATACCCACTTAACACTCTTATTCCATGAGTTCTCCCATCTCCTGACCAAACCAAGTAAACTATAACTGGTGGTTTAAGAGACCACTTAACGCTCACTACCAATGCTTGCTCCTCTGTTATGGAAAGACTTCTGCTGTCGCTTATGAAAACACAGAGATCATTTAGATGGTGCACGGCCAAGCCTACCTAAAACCTCGTGACACGGGGCTTCTGCTATTTACCAAATTTCGAATTTGTGCACATTAGAAATCGCATCGGATAAATATACATATTTTGTGTCCAGAAAAACGGAACGTGCGGATATGTGCCACAACCGACCTCTCCCACCAAGAGAAACCCGCCTCTATGCCTTCGATAGCATTGCATAGACCAAAATCAACCTTTACATCATTCTTTCTACCCTTTTTCCTGGATTTTGAGAACAGTGCACACTATAACACCATATTATTTTTCACGACGAAACGGACGAGTCGCAACTGCCATGGTCTTCCCAACGTCTCCCACTTTGGCCTCTTTAAATAGTTTTCCATAACGATATTTGGGCTTTGCGAATTCTTCCAAAGAACGGTCGCGGGCCGGCTACAAGACATGTAGCCGGGCTTCGGAACGTAAATTTCTCCACATTCATACTCGTTAAGTGAATAATGAATAATGAGATTTAATTAAAGGCATAGTAAAAGCAGATAAAAGATGCTGTATGGGTTTAATTAACTAAAACTTTGCGATCTCTACACACTTTTATCTATAACTGTTATATAATAAAGCACTCATGCTGTTGGTTCAATTTGCTGCCTAACATTCTACATTATCTTTAAATGTAAGAATAGTCATTTAAAACCAAAGAACAGGCCGCCGTGAACAGAAAAAAAAGAACGGCACACCCACACGAGGCGACCCCCCAAAAAAAAACAGAAATAATTAATCAATAATAAATAAAAAATTGTAGGTTAACAAACACTTTCTTAAATATGAACGTAACTAAAACCCCCCATAATATCCAAAAAATAAAAATAACGTAAAAAAGTATTAAAACAAATAAAAAAACGAGTAATGTTGAACTACATCCGGATATCCCGTTAAAACCAGTTAAAGACTGAAAGGTTAAAGAACAGTCCGCGCAAGAACCAGTATAAAAAGACACGAAAATAAAAACGCAGAAAGTTAAGCACGCTAAGCACGAACAGACGTGCCCTATTAAAGGGCAGTCCCAGCACCGCCGAGAGAGTTCAAGCAAGTGATAGAAAAGTATAGCAGGAAGTTAAAGTAACCAGCCAGTCAAAGCAACGTAATATACACCAAGCATGCTAATCCTCTTCCACCACCGGCTAACACCTCCTATTGCCTCTACTAGCCGATTTACCTACTGTTAAGGTATGTAAAGCAGTAGTAAAGCAAAATAAGCAGGAGAGTTAAAAGTATAAAAAGAGGTTAAAGCAGTAAAGCAGATACGTTAAGCCAGTAAGAGCAGGAAAAGTTAAAGCAGTTGAAAAGCTAGAGAGTTAAAGCAAGTAAAACATGGAGAGTTAAAGCAGAAAGCAGATAGTTAAAGCAGTTAAAGCAGAGAGTTAAAGCAACGTTTAAAAGCAGTATAGTTAAAGCACGTTAAAACAGTAAACAAACAGCATACTAATCCTTTAGGTGTTAGGTAATAACACCTTCTCTATTGATTTACTGATTCTACTGTTTAAGGTTATGTAAAGTATATGTTTTAATAAAATTTACGTACCAATTGTATGGAAAGAATGGATCATAGTATATTTTGATGTTCTTTGCACTTAGCGTATAACATATGGATGATTTCATGAGTTATTAGTACGTTCACCCAGCGACGCCCGGGAATTTTGCGTCTGCCGACCCACGCCCGGCTGCTGGCGCCTTCGCGGAAGTGTCTTCCGCGGAGCAGCTCGCCGCATCCCGCGGCCCCGAAGGGCACGCCCACGCCGGAATAAGATTGCGCCTTGCGGCCGGCGTCACGCCAGGCCAAGAGATATTCGGGACGAGGTTTCAAAATTCGCGCCAGCCCGGCCCACTCTGAAACAGTTGATGCGGATCGACTGTCATCAAATGATGTAAGCCGCTCTATGATGTAGGGTAGAGATGAGCCATCAAAGACGAATCTTCAATATAGATGGTATCAAAGATGACGTCATAAACCCAAAGATGACGTACACTACAAGAGAATGTAACCTTCGTGAAAGAGTTGAGGCACAAGCATAGAGGCATTTATTGGAAGACTCAAAAGTTGAGGGCAATAATGCTGAGGCCATCCAAATATATGAGGGGCAGTCGACAATGCTGAGGCATATCGAAAAAAATTGAGGCATCAAATTAATCGAAGTGTGGGAGATGTAAAGTGATACGTAGCATTCTGCTGGCGGGAATGAGAAGAACTGTGAGTGTAAGTGTATACTATGCGTTTAGATGTAAAGTGTCTATGGAGACGTGTAAGCGCTTATAAAGTGTACATAGTGAATGTGTATGGTGTGATAATAAGATGTAGAGCGTAACTGTAGGTCGCCTCCGTGCTATACCAGTGGTTAGAAACTAACACATACACTCCATCAGTAAGGACGCAGTCACTACCGCACTTGCTAAATATTACGCACGCCATGATCGTTCCTCCCATAACCTTTTAATATATAGACAGGGGTAGAAACCCATATTAGGGCTATTCAAGGAGGACTCATGGAAAAGGCTTAGATAAGGGCTTGAAAAATAAAAGTGCCACCTCAGTTGGACCACAATATGTACAAGGCCCACCTACAACTTGCCAAGACTAAATGGCCACTTCACTTGGGCACTGCATTTGGCAAACGTCCAACTGTGGCACTCAGACCCTCCTGGCCACTCATTGGCACTCACTTAATGGACGCACCTCACCATAAGGCGACTCATCTAAAGTACTCACTAACCGCAATACCCTCAGTGAGGGATACAGGAAAAAAGTAGAAACATCACTAGAATACTCCTTACGTTAATCGATTCGAGAACATGTGCGAAAAAACGACCGTCAGTTAGACGTGGAGTCAAAATTGAACCATGGTATATATGACAGGAACATAAGGACTGAAATTTCATAGGTCAAACAAGGATAAAGACATCAAAAAAGGGCTAAGTCCCTAAAGGAAGAGACAAAAAATAAATACACGTGGTCATTTGAACCCAATGGTAATATGACAAGCCGTTAAAACCGAAATAAATCATGGTCAACAAGGTTAAAGACATCAAAATAGGGCTAAGCACCTAAAGGCTGGTGCTCAAAAATTACCGTGGGCCAAAAAGTTGGACACATGAGAAAATTACCAAAGGGATTAGTGATCGAAAATATAGGGTGGGTCAAAAATGACCCAGGGAAAGACCAAAGGGTAAGGCAAAAATTACCGTGAGACCAAAAAATTAGTGTCTTATGGTTCCCCCCAAAAATTTGGTGAAAAGGGGGAGGACCAAAAAAAGGGTAACAAGCATAAAAATTACGTGGGCCAAAAATTTACCCATGGAAAGGACACCAGAAGAGAAGTTAGGCGAAAAATCTACCGATGCGGACACAAAGAATGTACCCATAGACGCCAAAGAGAAAAAAGCTAAAAAATTACCAGTGAGCCAAAAAAATATGAGGCGCAATGGAAGCCAAAAAGAGGTAGCACAAAATTAAACGAAGACGGACAGAAAAACTGACCACGGCGGATACAAAGGGGTAGCCAACAAGAATCTCCGATAGGGCAACATGAACCGCGGCTCAGAAACAACTCTAGGGAGGAGAGGGCGAGGCGATATAAAAAATAGGGAAGGTACCTAAGCCCCTCCTACGAACGGCTAATCGCTGACGGCAACGGCAGATTTAGGCGGCAACACCCTGTTCAGAGTAGGGTTGCCGTAAAACACTTAGGGGTTGCCGAAAAAACTTAGGGTTCATGCACACCCTAAAGCAGGTTGCCAAAAAAGTAGGGTGGCCAAAAAAATTTATAGGTGTGGCCATAAAATTAGGGAGTTTGCCGCAAAAATACCGTGGGCGCAGAAAAATGAACCATGGAAAGATCGAAAGGAAGGTTAGGTCGAAAAAAGCGTCAAGCCCACAAAAAGTGCAAGGCCCAAAAAAGCGTCGAAGGTCAGAGGTAAAAAAATAATAGGGGGCTCATAAAGAAAGGTGATAAGCCCAAAAAGGGAAAGGCCAAAAAAAGGTCAAGGCCAAGTGTAGAAAAATGGCGGCTCAAAAAAAGCCTCAACGGTAGGTTCCTGACGACTGTGGACAAAAATG
>JABUQX010016963.1:40000-42500 GCA_015478945.1 Trachelipus rathkii | reverse complement strand
ATTTACTTGTATGAGCAAATTTAGAAGATTAAAAATTTCGAATCAATGTTTGTTAATAGACATGAAAACAAAAAAAAAAAATATTTTTATATATTCATAACTCTTCATCGTAAAACACTAAAAAATATTTGTTTGATAAAAACTGATGGATAAACTATCAAATAAAATATGTCAAATTAATCATAATAACTTTAAAAAACATACATACATACATTCATACATACATACATACATACATACATACATACATACATACATACATACATACATAACATACATACATTACATACATACATACATACATACATACATAATAATAATAATAATGATAAAAATATCATTACTATTATTATTATTATTATTATTATTATTATTAATATGATAGAATATATATACATACATACATACATACAACATACATACATACATACATACATTAATAAATAATATTTTTATTACAAATCAATATATCCATACAATACATATATTACACATACATACATACATACATACATACATACATACATACATACATACATACATACATACATACATACATACATACATACATACATACATACATACATACATACATACATACATACATACATACATACAATACATTATTTTAAAAATTTAAAAAAAAAATAAAAAACCATAAAAAACCATAAAAAACCATACATACATACATAACATACATACATACATACATACATACATACATACATACATACTCATAATGTTGCATACATGTGTATTGATCTATTATTATTATTATTATTATTATTATTATTATTATTATTATTTATTATTATTATTATTATTATATTATTATTATTATTATTATATTATTATTATTATTATTATTATTATTATTATTATTATTATTATTATTATTATTATTATTATTATTATTATTATTATTATTATTATTATTATTATTATTATTATTATTTATTATTATTATTATTATTATTATTATTATTATTTATTTTCTCTTATATTTTTTATTTTTATTTTTTTAAAGAAATAGGTTCTAAATTTGAAAATAAAATATTGAATTCCTAAAAGTATGGGGAATTAAGAAATATGCAAAACTCTTGGGAGTTTCAAACACAAATATTAACATACAAATAAGGTAGTACTAACAATGTTTATTATAGTTATAATAATAATAATAATAATAATAATAATAATAATAATAATAATAATAATAATAATAATAATAATAATAATAATAATAATAATAATAATAATAATAATAATAATAATAATTAATATTAATATAATAATAATAATAATTAATAATTAATAATAATAATAAGAATAATAATAAGATAATAATAAAATAAATAATAATAATAATAATAATAATATAATAATAATAATAATTAATATAATAATAATAATAATAAATCATAATAATAATTAATAATAATAATAATAATTTAATAATAAAATAATAATAATAATAATAATAATAATAATAATAATAATAATAATAATAATAATCATAATAAGTAAAAACATAATAATAATAATAATAATAATAATAATAATAATAATAATAAATTGTTATTATTATTATTATATTATATTATTATTATTATTATTATTAATATTATTATTATTATTATTATTATTATTATTATTATTATATTATATTATTATTATTATTATTATTATTATTATTATTATTTGCTGAAGTAGGAAGTAAGGATCTCAACAGTGAATGGGGGAAAAAGAATTGAAGCAAGCGGTTGCAAGTAAAAAAGAGGGGTTGATGAATGTGCTTAAAGCAAACGATGAGGTCTCAAAAGAAAGATGTTTGGAATTACATAAGGAAGAGAAAAGGAGAACTAAAAGGTGCATGTGTAGAAGGAAAAATGAGGTAAATGATCAGTTTGGAAGAAGAGTGAATGAGGACTTAAAAGGGAATAGGAAGCTTTCTGAATGAAGCCTGAAAGGTTAAGAATGAGAGAAAATGGAATCTGCATAAAATAATGAATTGAGATGATGCCTTCGTAACTGATGAAATGAATATGAGGAAAGTGTGGAGGGAACGCTCCGAAAATCTAAATAACATCGGCAGTAATGAAGAGATGATAATGAATGTGTGTGAGTTTGGTGGTGCAAGAAGAACTAGGTATTTTGGGATTAGATAATATAAATAGCAGGGAGGAGGTAATTGGTTTGGTGAGAAAGTTGACGAATGATAATTCTGCAGGCATAGATGAAATTGCTGTTGAAATGATCAAGAATGGAATCGAGATGATGATTGAATGGATTCAGAAATTGTGTAACAAAGCGTTTATGAACGGAATAGTTTTGAGAAATTGAAGGAGAGCAGTAATAGTACCCTTATATAAGGGTAATAGGATAAGGGGACCTGTAAGAACTATAGGGTTATTGATTTATTGAGTATTGTAGGGAAGGCATATGGCGGTATTTTGGTTGAAAAAGTACGTCGCGTGACTAAAAGACTGATTGGTGAAGAACA
>JABUQX010016963.1:12500-15000 GCA_015478945.1 Trachelipus rathkii | reverse complement strand
ATTAAAGGCAGATTTACAAACAAATAGCTCAGCTTTAGCAATAGGCAAAACAGCAAACGGAACTGCAATAGGATGAAGCAAGGGGAGAGAAAAGAAGAAGAAGCAATATATACTTTGACATTTTGGGAGATCAGTGGAAAAAGGATCAAGCCGAAACCATTTCATTTTCTAAGGAAAAGTTGATCCGGTTTGTTACGATGATTTGTAACAAACCGTTTTGCTGAAATTCAATGAATAAAACTATAAATACTATTGTAGCATTCTGAAAGTAGTTTTCCATTTTCCTTGTACATGAACAGCAACGTGAAACAGCACAGAGTTAAGACAATATTGTTTTGTATAAAGCGAATTATATGAATACATACCTTCATATCAAAGAGAATAACTTAGGGTGGTATCTGCTCTTCGTGCCCCAAGAGAGACCCATTCCGCCGAAAATGTAATCATTTAAATAAAAGCCAAAAGAAATCCACATCTACATGACTAAAAAGTGAGAAAGCACAAAAGGTCTCATCGTCTTTTTAGGGTGCGGTCTTAGGTGAAAGCGTCAAGGGGTTAAAGATACAAAGATAAAAAAAGCTGTCGAAGAAACCCATATAGAATGGGAAAAGAGTAGCAAGAGAATGTGAAGGAAAGAGCAAGCCTGTGTTTTCATCCCTTTACCCAGCAAAGTAAATATACAATTCCATGTCAAAGAGAATTCACAGATCTGATCAGATGGGAAGATCTGCTCACCGCAGCTATAAGGAAAGCAGCAGCAAACCAGACCAGCCTTGAAGATTACAAACAAAAGCGTTTCTCGCCGAGTTATGGGTATCATTCCTCGGAAAAGCAGATGGTGAGGTAAAGAACGCTGCTGGAGGTAGGGGTTGCGGAGCTGGCAAATTTTTTCCGGTCTGACTCCGGCTCCGGTTCAGGGTTTAAAAGTTTCGACTCCGGCCCCGGCTCCAGCATTTTAAAATTAACCGGCCCGACTCCGCCTGGCCCAGCATTTAAAATACGCGGCTCCGACCTCAGCCCGGCTCCGCCATTTAAAATTGTTCGGCCTCGACCCTGTACTCCGCACCAGTCTGACCCCTTCGCCAATTCCTCCCTTCTCCATTTACAATGAAACGGCCACTTGGGATACAAAATTTTGGTGGTATGATGAAATTAAATGTTTGTTAAGGACATCTTTTTAACTTTGAATCTAATACTTAGAAATATTTTATTGAAAATCAGAATTTTTTGGAATGCTGAGATGCACTCAATCATATGCTTCCTAAATTTTAATGTGATTCCTCTTTGAACGATGAATGTAATATAATTTTACAATTTTTACCTTTCCTAATAAAACCATATTATCTTCCGTAAGACCACCAGTATACAAAAATTTTTGTTAAAACATGAGCCTGGAACATATATAATATAATTTTATTCAAAAACAGATTTTATATATGAAATATATAAAAATAAATGATATATATATATATATTATTATTATTATATTATACATATATTATTCTTATTGCTATAAATTTTTATTATTATAGAGATTACTACATAAATATACATATTATTATTATTTATATATATATATATATATATATATATATTATACATTATATTATTATATATTATTATTATATTTATATATATATTATATATTATTATTATTGATATATATATTATTATATATAACATATATATATATATATATACATATTATTTATTATGCATATATATATATATTATTATTATTATATTACATACATATATTATATAATTTATTAAAGATATAGATGATATATTATGATATATTATATATATATATATATATATATATATTATATATACATATATATATATATATATAGAGCATATATATGTATATTATTATTATATATATAAGAAGATATAAATATATAGTATATATATATATATATATATATATATATATATATATGTATATATATATATGAGTATATATATATAAAGAAAGAGGGTATATACATATATATATATATAAGTATATATATATATCGTAAGATATGTATATATATACATATATATACAAAGGTATATATATAAAGAGGGAGTATATAGTATATATAAGTATATAAAGTATATATATATATATATATATATACATATATATATATATATATACATATATATATACATATAAACTGACTCTCTTCCTAACTCCCAAAACACTTCTCCTTGAACAGCCCTGAATTATTATGCAATATAAAACTATTCAAGTTCGACTGGAGTCTTTTTTTTAAAAATAAACCATCAATAAAATGCGTTTCTTTACCGATGTCCTTAGATCCGTTTTTATTATTTTTAAAGCGCAAAAACAAGCCTCAACATTCACTCTGAATAGAGGTAAAGTCACTTCGCATGTAATCTCTGGCAAAATTCTTAGGGATAGCAATTGGGATTGGGCCTTTAACTGATAACTTTACTTCCGGTTGATTCTTCATTATTCCATCTAATGAGTTATTGAATTCCACCT